>NEWO01000023.1:1661539-1680637 GCA_003013225.1 Phalaenopsis aphrodite | reverse complement strand
ATTCTAGTTTTCTAAGATGGTCCGTAGGAATTTCTAGAGCTAGAACCTAGGCTCTAAAGAGGAGAAGAAAAGACCTCACAAAAATGAGGTCAACACTCTAGAGCAAGGAGAGGGATGTTTTTGGTGTTGGGAGTGAGGGGCTGCCCCAGATCTTGCTTTTGTGAACATAAAGGGGAGAGGAAATGGGCATAATGAAGAGGACATTGGATGCTTTCAGGATAGTTAAGTATTATGTGCTTTTGATATATATATATATATATATAGATGTCCGTCATGATCTACGTCTCGCCTGATCTTTTATTATCTGCATGCCAACTGCTTAATTATATTTATGTATCTGATGTTCTTACGCTTACAAGTAGGGTCTAGAACTGCAATTTATATACTGGTATTTGTGTTCCTACTTGATTTTAATTCATAGTTCATGTTTGCTCCCAATATATATATATATCTTTGTATGTGTGTGTAGTTATTTGTATATTGATTCCTCGTGTATATTTTTACTTCTTGTGAGTCACATGTTTGCCTTGAAATATGTCATTATTTTGAATTTCATGTCAATGGTTGATGTACGGAATTTTAGCAATATGGGTGTCTTGTTTAGTTAATTTCAATCTTATGAACATGCTTATGCAGTTCGGTTTGCGAACAAACGATATTTGAGGGATATCAGCAACAATTGAGGCATTTTGATTCAATTTGTGCATGATGTGTTCAATCCCTGTCTTTCATTTATATCAATTTGTGCTTGCTCATTTTTATCATATAATGTTTCGCTGTAGGTAAATTTGATGCTCTATGCACGCTCGTACGATCCATTTTATGGACTAAGATTATTGGGGTAGCCTCTATGGGTCCTGAAATGTCCTGGCACTAATTTATGTGATGCCTTACTAGATATTCAATTTTGGTGTCATGTTAAATTATATAAAGTCATGCACTTTTGTTGAGGTCAACAGTATATTAACTATAGTGGATGATATTAAAATATTTCATATTAAATTTTTCTCATCTTCGATTTTACGACTTCTTCATTTTTTAGAATTAGCGTATGCTTCTAGATATTAATATGATTGTTAAAAGTGTAGAATGGAATTTAATGATTTTTTTATGATTTTTGTAAAAGTTAAAATTTTGGGTATATTGTATTTTGCATTTATACCTCACAAAAACTTGAGTATTGTAGTTGAGAGGGAAGATTGCCCTTTAGATGATTGTCGTACTTGTTCTTTTTTTAGAACACACACACACTCTCTCTCTCTTGCGTGTTTATGATATTATATTGTTGCCAATTTTGGATATTTCTCTGCCATTTCATGTCTACAAACATAAACATATGTAATGCACCATTGCTAAGAAAACTTGTGGTACTTGCACTCTTTGAATTTTTAGTTGTTTCTGTCGAATTTGGCTGTTGTGTTGACAAGTCCTTTTATAGTATAAAACTGCCATTTTCTGCTTCTGGGGAGCCTATTTAAATCATATCGCTAGAAGACCGTTGTATTGAGTAGTGCTAGATGTCCTCGCATTTGGAACCCTTCTTTGAGCTGTAGTAGGGATATCGAATGGCTTTCTGCCTGCTAAGTAACCAATGATAGACCAAAAAGTCATTTGAGATATGTCTGACTCTGTCCTATTGTGCACTTCTTATATTGACTGATGTACAGCTTGCCCTATCTTTGCTAGATGGGCATTCATTTAAAGAACTAACTTTTATTCTCTTTCTTCATTTGTATCAGACATTTGTGATAAGCAGAATGCAGAAATTATCGAAGGAAGGCTTACAGCGGACAGACAAACGGATCGGTCTCATGAATGAAGTGTTGGCTGCAATGGATACTGTCAAGTAAGCCTAAGCAGGATTAATCATTTGCTACACTCCAAAGAAATCTACCAAATTAATCAACACATGCGCACACACAAAGATATTCTCTGATCCACTCCCCTCAATCTCATTCTACTCCCACTACCAAATAGCGATTCTACTATTTATTTATGCTTTCTTTCCAATTTCAACAGATGTTATGCATGGGAGAAAAGCTTCCAGGCTAAAGTACAGAGCATTCGAAATGATGAACTTTCCTGGTTTCGTAAGGCTCAACTACTCGCCGCGGTATTATTCTGTATCAGCATTCAATTTAACTTTATCATAATTCTTTTAAAATTTGTTTGGGTTCACATCATCTGATAATGCACTGCTGATCTCTCTCTTTGTGCGCAATAATAAAACAAAGGTCATGATGTGAATTTACTTTGATATTTTGCAGTGCAACTCTTTTATTCTGAACAGCATTCCAGTTGTTGTTACTGTGATATCTTTTGGGGTTTACTCGTTGCTTGGAGGTGATCTGACTCCAGCAAAAGCATTCACATCACTTTCACTATTTGCTGTTTTGCGTTTTCCTCTCTTCATGTTACCGAATTTGATAACTCAGGTTGGTGATCTTTCTGTTAAATATTTAGATATGTATTGTGTAATTTTATTCATTGTCTTATAAATTCTGCTAATTTCATTTGTATATGCTTTATCCTCTTGACATTCTTTATCACTAGTCATTTTCCTAACTTTTTTAGGACACTTTGAATCCTCAAAACATTGGACTGCTGAATTCTCTATGCAAGAAATTAGAAAGCCAACAATAGCGCTGCATGGATTCTTCATGGAATTCATCATAATTTCAAAATTAAATTAATAATGAAATTTCATAAATGATATCCATCTCATAAAGAAGCTAAGCGCTAATTGAGGATGAGGGCAGCCTGACACTCATCAGAGTTTTATTAATTTATAGTTAAAAGAAAATGCTGAAAATTCAGCCATAAATAATATTGTTGGATTCATAAAGGCATAAAAATCAGTGTGTTTCAACTTTTATAGCAACTTAAACTTTTTCAGTCATTGGCCTTTGAAAAATGGAGTCTATCTAAACCAATTGGCTGAACATTGTATCAGATCAATTGGTTGGGCCTTATTATTGCTTTGTTTTTTTACATTTTTGTATCTAACTGACTTGAGAGCTTATCGTGGACACGGTATTGTAGGTGCAATGGTGTTATTGTAGTTGTTACAGTAGCCACGTCCCCTTCTTTCCTTTTTGTCTTCCTCTTCTCTCTTTTTCACTCTCTTCCATTCTTCCATAAAAAGTCTCTTCCCTATTCATTACCTACCTTATTTACCACCTTTCGCTTCTATCTTAATTTCAAATTCCTTCCTTTTCCAACACCCCTCCTTTTTTTCTTGCCTATTTTTTTACTTGTCTAATCTATCTACTAACTTCCTCTTATGTATACATGTTGTTTGCTAAGGGGAGGACAGTTTTCATGTTTGCCGATTTTAGTTGCTGCCTTTAAGGCCTTCTTCCCTCTGGGGGTCGTACTCGACGATGAGAAGGTACTCCAGCTGTAACTTGTCTTAGGTGGTGACCATTTCCAAGGTCCGGTTGGTGCTCCGGCTGTAGCTTGACCCCGACGAGACATTTATCATTTCACAGCCTCTCTGACCCCGCTTCCATCAGCCACAAACCATCCCCCTTGCTGCCATCTACTTCCAGCTTTTTCCTTTCCACTGTCGACCTGCCCTGTTGCCTCCAGCTGACCGCAAATCACACCAGCCAACTCTTCCCAGCCGCCACCGGCCATCTCCCAGCCGCAGCCCAGGTCTCCGGGCTCGTTCCTGCCATCTACAAGGCCCTTACGGTATAGCTCGTGCTGCGGCCAACCCGTCCAGAATCTGTTCCTGCTGCTGCCCAGCCGCCGACACCTGCTCCAGCTGCTGTCCAGCCCTGAAACACCGTTCCTGCTGCCGTCCTGACTGCTGCTGTCCCAGGCCACCACAGCTCCTTTTCTGCCACCTTCCAGCAGCCACCAGTCCTTTTCCAGCCACCGCCCCGACCACAAGGTTCCTCCCCAACCATTGTCCAGTCCACCCCAAGCGCTTTCCAACCATTGTCCAGTCAGTCCACTGCCACGTCTCCTGCCCTCCTGGGTTTGTCGCTCTCTTCCTATAGGGCCATTTATGTGTTTTGTATTGCTTTCTTTTCATATTTTTAGCAGCGTCATAGTTGTCCTTTGTGTTTGCATTTTGTGTTGTTTTATCTTGAGGAGTCAAATTCAATAATTATATTTACCTTCTTACTGACGACTCTCCATATCATCTAGTTGCCGCGTGACTTTTTTTATATTTTGAGTTGAGATAAAGTGGAAACCATAAATTCTTAGGCTTCCTTAAAATTGTTCTTTTGTTGATCCTTAAAATAACACTCTGAACGCTATAGTACTCTGATTATGTACCAACGCTGGTCTGTTGGTGTATGAACTGCATTTGTAATTTTGATGAACATCTACCCGCTCACCCTTTGTCGCCTGTAATTTTTGTTTATGAGACATTGAACTGTCCTTATCATTTTCTGTTTTTAATGCTGTAACCAAATATTAAAACTGACGGATTTGTTTTTCATTCGAACACGTCATAAATGGTTTGTATATTTATCTTTGTTAGGTTGTGAATGCGAATGTTTCATTGAAAAGACTAGAGGAGTTATTTTTGACTGAGGAACGAGTTCTTATGCCTAATCCTCCTCTCGATGCTACTCTTCCAGCCATATCAATTAAGGATGGATACTTTTCCTGGGACTCAAAGGTTGCCATTTATGTCTGTAAAACTCAAGGATATGATTATATGTTTATGAATTCTATCTGTTTTCATGCTATTTCATTTTTCATCTCTTATTTCTTTGAGAATTTTTGTAAGCTTTTACTGAAATTCTTGGACCCTGCAGGAGGAGAGGGCCACATTATCCAATATCAACCTTGATATTCCTGTTGGTAGCTTGGTGGCCATAGTGGGAAGCACTGGAGAGGGAAAAACATCTCTAATATCTGCAATGCTTGGTGAACTTCCAGCAAAGCCAGGATCCAATACAACTGTTGTCATCCGTGGCAGTGTTGCCTATGTTCCTCAAATTTCATGGATTTTTAATGCTTCTGTAAGTTCTAGATTGAAATAATTTATGTATGGTATCATATGGATAATGTGCCTAATGCTAACTTGTTTTCAATGAATAACAGGTGCGGGATAATATCTTGTTTGGATCTCATTTTGAAGCACGGCGCTATGAAGAAGCAATTGAAGTCACTGCTTTACAACATGACCTTGAAGTGCTCCCGGTTTGCATCCATGCTCTCTTGAAATTTTTTATTGCAGTAGTAAATGTGTTTTTTTCTTGCATATGAAATGATGATTTCTGCAACTAAAATAAATTAGGTTTATATTTCGCACTTATCAATTTATTTCTTTCAGGGTGGTGACCTTACAGAAATTGGTGAGCGTGGAGTTAATATCAGTGGGGGACAAAAGCAAAGAGTTTCCATGGCAAGGGCTGTTTATTCTAATTCTGATGTATATGTATTTGATGATCCCTTGAGTGCATTGGATGCTCATGTTGGTCGGCAGGTATTTTTGTATCTCTCTTTCGCTTTTAATATTCATATCTCTGTCGTATATACATTATATGAAATATTTATTTGTAGCTATTTATGGAGCTTTTCCTCTTAGGAGTGTAATGGTCATCTTCCTTTCTTCAAAATTTCTGTAAGGTCAAGTCAGTCCATCCTGTTATAAATAAGTAAAACTAATATTTTCTGATCTCGTTACTTGTTAAGCTTATTTGATCTTTCATTAGAAGCATTGAAATTTGTGCATGGATGGCTTTGATCATTTAATAAAAAAAATTACAATGTAAAGCCTTTCAAAAAGCTTGGAGCTTAGTATGTGAGTTGCTCGTGTTATTTAGAGAATATCTAACTGTTTTGATTGTATAAATTCATAGAAGTGACTTTATGAGCTTAAATATGTTTTCTTATCAACCCTATTTGTAATATTTGATGGAGGTCTGAAAAGAACTGACGAATATTGATCCATGAATAGTTTCAAAATGTTGATTTTAGTGTGTTTGTGCGTGTGCGTGTGCACGCATGCATACGTGATACAACTATAATTTTATTTGTTTATATATATAATGCCTACATGGGATTGTTTTTCTATTTCTCGGAGTAGAATGACCACTCCTATTCTATTACATTCTAATTATATGACAATTAAATTTAAGATCAAAACTATTATTTTTCTTTAGCATCATTAAAGCCAGTGTGACATTGGATCCGCATCCTATTTTTATGAGGCTTCACGATTTTGCGGGCTGCGCCATCCACGTGAAGATCCTGTTCACTTGATTTTCGCGATCATTATCACATAATTTTGCAATCCTGATCGCATTATTTTGCGATCACAATCACAGGCAAGCCAGACCACATATGCCTCTAGATTTTCTTATGTTTTTGATTTATTTCTTATTTCCTATTCTAACTAAGTTATTTTCTATCATGTAGCTTTTATGTACTAAGTATATGGTTACTTGAGACTTAATTTTTATTGATTTTATTGTTGGCTCCGAAAATTCACGACCGCTCCGTAGGACAACTCTGTGCATTTTGTTCAGTGTTAAGAGAATTTAGGTGGGTCAATTACCCAGAGATTGGATTGTAGATATGACATTACCCAGAGATTTCATTCTCATTTTGCAAGGATATTTTGATATGGGTTTCGAGGTTTCCCATAGGCACAAATCTCTATGGTTAGTTACACTCCCCTCTGATAACAGGAGAGCACTTTCGATTAAGGTTAGTTATTAAAAATTGAGTATTTAACATACAATAACAACTTAGGATTTTAAATTGTAGAATTCACTAATTAAAGCTTAAAATGGATGGTGAGGGAATGAAGACGAAGCCCGATCAAGATCCCATTGTTCGGGAATGAATACTTATGGTCATCGTTGTCCCTGATCTAATTAGTCAGAGAAGGTATTCAACCCAACATGACAGAAGTATTCTTGTTGATCTGGGGTAGATGTTTGTCTAATGGGATAAATTTAAGTTGACCTTGGCTAACAGAAGACTTCAATCAATTGTACATTTATAATTCACAACTCAAATATTAGAAAGTCTTTGGGGAATATACGAGCTGCTATCGTGACCGTAATATATTATTGTTATTTGGCGGCAATCACCCGGTCAGAGGGCTCTTTTCATAACCACTATTTTGTGATGTCCTTTGATGGAATAACCACACAAACAAAGAACTCGGGCCACATTCTTACTGGCATGCAATTGTTTTGACTATGAATATAGATGTGTATTTGATATGACATTAGCTCTTTGTAAACTGAGTCGATCAAAAATTTATCACTCTTGAAAAATTGTTGCAGAGATAAATGAGATTTTTTTTAGCTTTTATTGATTTATTTTTGTTTTACATATTAGTTGGTTACTTTGAGAAGCTTGATTTTAGAGATTACCCCTCCGGTTGAAATCTTAGATCAATACGACCATCATCGGGGAATTAGTTATTTAAAACATTTATCTTTAAAATGGGGCATTTAATTTTGCTAGTTTTTGCATTTTAAAGTATAAAATCATGTTGACTCCTATCCTTATAGATAGAAGAATTGGACTCGATGGTTTAGACGTGTAAATTTTTATTTTAGAATGTGGGTGTTTATTTCAAAATTATTAGACCTGAAAACTCTAGTTCTTGCGAAGAGAAGAATCGGACTAGTTGAATGAGACTTAGAACCTTATCCTATAGACAAGGCAACCTAGTTAGCTCGTGCAACGTTCTCGAACATAGTATTTGAGCATCTAACATTTTGGTTGGAGCACATGCGGGCATTTAGTTTCAAATATTAACAAACTTTCAAGTATTTTGCGTTCTTTGAATGACTTTAAAATATGAGTTTGAGGGAGAATTTGTTTCATGAAGGGGCATATGCAGCAATTTGAAATCATGCATGGCAAATTTATTGAGATTATCCAAACTTTAACTTATGCAAGTTAAAATACTTTTATAGATCTCCAAGTGTTGTATTTCTTATTTGATTAAGAAAATATTTTTGAAATTTTTGTGTTGAAATTATTCAAAGTTTGAAATATTTTTAAAAATACATTTGCATTTACATAAATTCATTTGGAGCTTAAAAAATGATCGCCTTTTTTTTGTTACCAGACACATGAATTCAGTGGCGAGGTTTTAAAATTTTTAAGTTTAAGTTATTTTAAAACTTTATGAGTCTAAAGTTAAAAGCCCAAATTTTAAAATATTTTAATTCCTAAAGAGCCTAAATCTCAAAAGCTCGAGACTTTAATACTTTTAAAATCTTAAGAGCCTTTATTTTAAAGCTTGGTTTTTCAAATTATTTTAAAATTAAAATGTGTTATATTTTATTCTATTTTATAGCCCAAAGTTTCAAATATTTTAAAGTGATTGTAAATCCAAATCACCCAATATTTCAGCGGCCTCTCGGTGTTAACTCCCGTTTGGGGGCACGGGAGAATGTCTACCTTCTAGCTGTCTTAAGAGACGAGCTAGTCAGTTTCGTGAGACATTGCTATAGTGGAGCAAAAGTATACATTTAACTTGCGATCTTAAAAGACGCAATAGGTCTTCAATGTATTTGTATAAAATGTTAGATCATAAATCAATATTTCTTGAGCGGTACTTTACCTTCCACGAACGACACTCAATTTCTCAGGAGCAGGTACTCACTTTTTCCACAAACGGACATTTTAAAATTTTTATATTTAAAACAATTTTCCAAACGATTTTGTTTTTTTTCCCGAACAGTATTTAATTTCCCCATGAACTGGTACTCGAGCTTCCTTGAGTGGATATTTTGAAAATTTCCTCGCACTGTCTCATAAATATACCTTTCGATAGTGTACGATGGATAAGGCAATAAAATAAAATTAACATCACAAAAATATTTCTCTTGTTTTTTATTATATCTATAACGCACAACACCAAAATAAAATAAAATTAGAAAATGAAATGAACAATTTAGTGGCTATTTGGTGCTCATTTTGGCTAGAGGATTCGACTCGGGTTTGAATAAGGAGCGGCTTGATTTAGCAAGCAAAGGCTCCTTGTGATTTGCGAGAGAGATGAAACATCCTAGGGTGAAGGGGATCATCAGGATTGCACATAGAGGCAATAAGATTTCTCATTCATGCGATTGGGAAGAAGAAAAGGGCTCAAGATAGCAGAGGTGGAGGAGGAAAATCAGGCTTTAGGGCAAAGAATTGATCATGGCAAGGGGGAAGTCGAGCGGCTTTCTTGTGCGGCAGAGGATCATGAGGGGTTTCAAAGAGTTTTTGAGGGGAATCGCTTGCAAGGGAGACATGACAGAGGGTTTCAGTATGGGCTCAAACATTAAAAATCGGATCGGCTTTGTGATGGCAGAGAGGAGAAGGCTCTGGTGAGACAAAGGCTTCATGTGATTACGGGAGCGAAATGAAGGATCGTGGCATAGGGCAACACATAGGAAAGAAATGGGAGCCTTCGTTGCAGATTAGAACAGGAAGGTGAACACCGAGAAAAGTGACGGTATGCGAACAGGGAAGGTTTGGAGTGTTCCTCGAATACAGTGGAAAACACATATGGTAGTGAAGAAGACAAAGCGGGAGTGAAAAGGGAAATTGGGAGTTTCGGGTCTCTGTATGCCCAATTGCGACTGTACCGCGATGTTTTCAGGCACATAGAAGAAACGACGAAGATCTCGAGTTAGTGCAAAGGGGATCCAAAGAGTTTTTTATGTTGTGAAGTGCGACAAGGAGAAGAAAACACCGAAGAAGAGCATTGCAAATGAAATTAAAAGATAGTGACTTGCGTTGTGCAGGTTTTTGAATTGGAGAAGACGAACGAAGTGGGTGGAGACAGTGCAGTTTGGAACAACCGAGGAAGAAGTGGAACGAAGCAGTGCCAATCATGCGAATGAATATGATTGAAGGAGCGGGGAGTTTTGGTTTGTCTATTTCTAACCGAAGGGGAGAGTGGGAGTGATTATTCCACTCCAACGGTCTCGAATAGGCGGGAAGACTGGATTTGATAAAATTTTATGTTAATTAATTTAATTAATTTAATTTTTTTTTAGTTTTGTTCCCCTTTTTTTTTTATTTCTATGGTCAACATTTATGAAGTTGAGAGATTCCTTCTCTTATTTATGTTTTTCTGAGTGTTGTGTCATCTTCCTATTACATGTACTTTTAGTTTGCTCAAGAACATGCGGTGGATAAGCGGATCCCCCTCGACGTCCGCACTTTGTCGTTTCGTCATTTGGCCGTTCTTTTCAATCCGGACAGCTGCCAAATTCCTCCAATATCTGCCCAACACCTGGTTTTGTCTCGTCTCCTTCTCCAAATGCCGTTCAACTGCCATATTTCATTCCCTCGTTATTCCACAACCACTTTCCCATGAAATTCACTTCTCAAATACCTTCTAGGAGCAGTAGAATGACATCACAGCGGCTCCCACAAATTCAAGAACTTATAAAGTCATTTGACCATAAGATGGATGCAATAAAATTTTCTCTTTGAAAGGTTTTCAATAACGTGAGAAGATCTTGCTATATTTATTCTGCATGATGTTTCCATTGGCCTGAAATGAATACTCTGCTTTTTGCTTACATTTAGAGTCTATTTATATTTTAACTGATGAAATGCATGTGTAAAGTTGGACCCGTAAGTGTATTTTTATATGTGGTCATGTCATCCGTGTTTTGTTTACATTTCTAACTTAGTGATTCAAATATTGTGAAAGTTTATGAAATTGGATCGGTTAGTACTTTTCATGTCACGAGTAAAACTCAAAGTTGTGATATTGGTTTTGAAGAACATAATAGACTCTAGACAAAAAATAAAACTGAGAGGACATCATTCTTTTGACATTTAGATTTTAATGTTAGGAATTTCATTTGTATATAACTAGTGACATTGATGATTTCAAGAAGTTTTAGGATTATTTAATCATCAATCAGATGCATTCAAAGTTTCTCAATGGATAGTTTTGATTTAATGACAAGATAAATGTGACGAGGCTTTCACATGCCATGGAATTAGACATATGAATCATTAAATATTTTCAATTTATTTATTTTCTTATATTGTTTAAATGCACGAGCAAATTTGAACTTTTAAAATGCATATTTTTATGCTTTCTTGTTTCCTTCTTTCTATTATGTGCTTGATGAATTGAAATTCAAATTCATGAAACTAGGTCATAAACAATTTTCATATTGTAGAGGAAAAACAAGCATAGAATTTTGAATTTGTGAAATGTATGAAGCAGTAAAAAAAACTAAAGTGGATAATGATTATTTTCGTTCACTTAAAAGTTTTCCTGTCTGGTATTCAAACATAAGATCATGATCATTCCTTCAAAATTGCCAGAACTAGTGACATGTGATTTCATTCATTGCTAAGATGATTCAATTTGTCGTAGGAGTCATTGAGAAAAATTACACTTGATGGTTTTGGTTGCATGACAATAGAGTTTTGATTGTCTTGTTTGCCTTAAATTTAGAGGGTTTTATATCAATTAGATTGATAGAATACGTAGTTTAAATCTAGTTTTTTATATAAGTTTTTTCATGCCATAAAGCATTCTCATTTTTATTACATACTCAATATTTGGTTAAATCGTTATGAAAATTAATCAAGTATGATCTTCAATTAGTTTTCATAGATTAGATGAAAATTAAAATCATAGAATGCTTTGGACTTTTCTTCTCTTAGGAGGTGTTTAGTCCACCTTCCGTTATGTGTGTATGTATATATCTATATTCATTGTTATAGGTTTTCCCCCTGATCTGTAATTATTTGTTCAGGTTTTTGATAGATGTATTAAGGACAAATTGAGAGGAAGAACCCGAGTGCTTGTGACGAACCAACTACATTTTCTTCCGAATGTTGATACAATTATTTTTGTTCATGAAGGCATGATCAAGGAGAAGGGCACCTTTGAAGAACTCAGTAGTGATGGATTTCTTTTTCGAAAGTTAATGGAAAATGCTGGGAAGATGGAGGAGCAAGTTGATGAAGAGGGAAGTGAAAATGAAGGTAAGGAGATTGCCGCATCTACTGAAAATGGAGAAATTACAAAGGGTGAGAATGGACTGGAAAACAATAATAATAAAGGAAAGAATGGGAAGTCTGTGCTTATAAAACAGGAAGAACGTGAAACTGGTGTTGTGAGCTTTAAAGTTGTTGATAGGTAATAAATCTTCTTTTAGTCTTTCTTTGATTTGAATAGTTTCAGAGGATTACTCTTGAAACATGTTGTGCCATGTCTATAACAAGTAAGAACTGACTAATGGAACTTTTAATTACACATATTCCATCTAGCTGGAGTTTGATAAGCTATCTGATCTGAAAAATCAAGTGATATGTTAAATTATATATTTCCAAAGTTGCCAATTGCATGCTTTTGCATAATTCTTTTATGAGACATGATTTCTCCTTTACCGCTTATTATGATATGAATGTATTTTTGCAGCTTTCTACACTGTCTCTTCAATGCAAGCCTTTTTATGAAGTTGTTATAAAAATGCTTGAACTTTAAAACACTTGAAAGATATTTTTGTTCATTATTATTCTTCATGCAATGCACAAAATTATTGAATCTCATCCTAGATTTATTTTTACTATTATGTAAATAATTATGTTTTTACAACCCTTGTAGGTATAAGAATGCCCTGGGTGGGCTCTGGGTTGTGATGATACTCTTCTTTTGCTATGTATTGACTGAAACTCTAAGAATTTCAAGTAGTACATGGTTGAGTGTTTGGACAGATCGAAGCTCTCCAAAGAGTCATGGGGCCGGTTTTTACAACCTGATCTATGCACTTCTTTCATTTGGCCAGGTACTGCAAGTTCTTAACATCATATACTTGAAATTTTGACTTTGCCTCTTGATTTATTTTTGGACGGTTATAATCACATTATGAAATAATATCTGTGATGGTTCATATATTAAACTACTTATATATTTGCTTTTATGTAGGTACTAGTGACACTTACTAACTCTTATTGGTTGATAATTTCAAGTCTTTACGCTGCCAAGAGGTTGCACGATGCCATGCTTAATTCTATATTACGAGCTCCAATGGTATTCTTTCACACAAACCCACTTGGAAGGGTAATAAATAGATTTGCAAAGGATCTAGGTGATATAGACCGCAATGTTGCTGTATTTGTCAATATGTTTTTGGGACAAGTTTCACAGCTCCTTTCAACTTTTGTTCTGATCGGTCTTGTCAGCACTACTTCTCTTTGGGCCATCATGCCACTTCTGATTCTGTTTTATGCTGCCTATCTATATTATCAGGTAAAAGCAACTTATACTATTATCTGAAGGATTGTTAATATGTTTGTCCCACTCCACTGCTCCAAATTTATACTAGTAGTTTTTGCAGTAAGCTTGCCATCCGCTGATTCTATTGAATATTTTTATTGTTTCATGTAGTGGTCTACTACATTTTAGTGCGTTGACAAAGCTATGAACTAAATATCCCTTGCTTCCATGTTCGCTCAAGAACCTTTGTCAACTGAATGTAAAGGATCTGGTTGTTTTTAGCTTCTCTTAATGAAATCTTCAGTCTTCTCAAAATTTTCGCTCATCATCATTATCATTGGCCTCATCATTATTAAAATAGGAGAGGATAAATTAATTATTAGCTAAATAATATATCATCAATTCACATAGCTAGCAAAAACAACAGTTCTCTTTAAGAATTTCTAGAGGAAGGCTAAGTCGGAATTGGCGGTGCAATTGAAGCGTCTTATGGAAGTGGTGGCCATGCAATATAGTGATTAGTAGTAAGAACAAGTATAAGGAATTGCGGGCTCCGAAAATTTGAGCCCTAGACTTTTGTTGAGAGCTTTATATTCTTCCAAGTCAATTTTTCAGAAGGTAGATTGGACAGTCGATAATGCACTTCCAAATATTTTGTCCTCATTTTTCGAGAATTTTAAGCTCGGTTTAGAAGTTACTCATGAGCTCAAGCCACCATGTTTTATTACCTCTCCTTGTAACGAGAGATCACTTTTGATTAGGGCTAGTCACTACAATTTCGCGCGTTAGGTTTAGCGCTTTAGGTTTTAGACAAATATCACCTTAGGTTTTAGATTATAAAATTTTTCATCATGAGTTCAAAGTGGATGGCGGGGAAATGATGACGAACTCAATCAAGATCTCATGATTTCATCATTTTGGGCCATCTTGGTCTTAATCTACTTAATCAAGGAGATAATCGACCCAAACAGACCAAATAATTTGTGCCAACAATCATAGGTTGCACATTTATGGAACTTTATAGGCCCGATTGATATTTTTCTTAACTGATAAATTTTAGTAGATCTTAGCTAGCAAAGAGCTTTGTGCTAATTAAATATGCCTTATGATTAATAACTCAAAGAGTAAAAATCTATTGGGGAACAACAAATTACAACTATGACCGTAATATAATGGTAGTATTTGATGGAAAATCAACCGTTCATAGGGTTTTAATCGTAAGTGTTCTTTTTGTGGATTCGTTGGGCTAAATCACGCAGATAGAAGACTCGGACTCGGGCTGCATTCTTACTGGCATAGATTTATTTTTGAGTATGGATAGTTATACACTTGTATATGAGAATCCAGTTTAGCAATAAAATATATCCTTGGCTATGATCTAATTTAGGAAAAAAATATTTTATTTTTATTAGTTTTTTTTTTCCCGTTTTTATATATATTCATTGTATAATGTGTGTTTGTCTGCGTGTGATGTCTCTGCTAGGGTTTACTCCCGTCGCGTCTTTATGGCGACCCGAGTAGCCCTTATTATCTCTTCACCGAATCAAAATCGTAGCTTGCTCCTTCGTCATACTTCGTCATCTGCTCGACTTCGTCTATTCCTTCGTCGCGCTTCGTCTGCCTCAAATTCGTTTGCTCGACTTCGTCTGCTTTGACTTTGCCTCCCTCGGCTTCGCGACTTCGTCTGCTGCTTCGTTTCCGCATCGTACTTCGTCGTGCCTTGACGAAATCACAGCCTTCGTCGTCTGCGGCGTCTTCTTCGTCAAGGCCGATAGGCTGCTCCGCCACATCGACCTGCTCGATTGCTCGCATTGTTCGTAGGCGGCAGTTTTGCTTGCCTATTTCGAGCGGCTCCCCTAGCTGTTTTGGAGATGGCATCCACGATCCGCTCCTATGCCACTGCACTTGCCGACGACATTCTTATTCCTACTCGTGCTTCACTTTTAGATTCAGTGTCTGGTTTTCATATTGGCAAGTCCTGCAATGTTTCTTAATCTTTTCACGACGCTCTTGAAGGTGGTGGCGATCACACCTTCATAAAAAAATTAGGGAAAAAAAAGGGAAGTCTGCTCTTATTCTCACAGAGGTTGAAACCAGTACTCTCGCGTCCTTCTGGTGTTTTGCTCTAGTGGGGAAATTTTTGTATTGTCACCTAAAACTGAAGATCATTCGAAAAGTTTTTGAGGCTATGAAGCTATTGGGCAGTTGGAATATTGGTTTACTTGACGGTCACCACATACTGATTCAGTTGTCTCATGATGTCGATTACACTCGCATTTTTTCTCGGAAAGTTATCAAGATCGACAACCGTTATAAGAAAATTCTGAAGTAGACTGTTGGTTTCGACCCAAAAGCGGAGTCCCCTATCATTCAAGTCTGGATTAAATTTACAGGGTTAAAATTACATCTGTTCAACTTGAAAATTCTCTACTCCTTAGCACTTGCTTGCGGTATGTCTCTCAGGGTTGATAGTCCTACGCTTGCTGTCACCAGACCCTCTGTGGCTTGTGTGTTAATTGAGAGGGATATCACTCAACCAGCTCCGAATGAGATGTGGATTGGAATCACTCACAACGGGTATTGGCAAAAAGTTGAAATCGAATCACACCATCCTTATTGCTCTCATTGTAGTATGTTTGGTCACAGCTCTACTATTTGCTATAGTTTTCATCATCATCTAAGCCCGAATATCGCTAAAGAACAACTATCTATTATCCCTGTTGAGAAGATGCAACCCGATCATCTTCCCAACACCGCAATTCCTGAAGAAGAACAACATACTACAACTACAAATCCAATTATGCTCATACCACTCACTGTTATTGAAGAAGACTCACATACTTGTCAAGAAACACGAGAGGGCTCTTTTGATCTAATAACAGATCAGCCGGTATAACATGTAATTGCTTCTGATGTTCAACAATCTTCTCGGGAACATTTTTGATGATACATTGGTTACTACTGGCAATCATAATCATCTTACCAACTTATTAGTATGCCCATTCCCTAGAACCAGAGGCAGAGGCAAAACCAAATTGGGTTGCTCCCTAGCCACCTATTACTATGTATTTCAACATTTTTAGATTTTTTCTTTTTCTAATGTACTTTTCTGTATTTTCTAGTTTTGGAACCCCTTGTGGTTTTTGTGTTGGCAGGATGTCATATTTGGGCCATCCAATACATTGTATCTATATCTTTTTTTCTGGTTAATATATTAGCCTTTTTGGGCTTTATATATATATTAGTTAGAGAGTTTAGGGTTCGCCTATGGCGAATCCTTGGTTTCTCTGATTCACTGCGATTTCGTCTTTCTTTGTCTTCGTCGCCTGTTCACTGTCGCGTTGCAGCGACTCGTTCAGCGGCTCTCATGTGAAGGCGTCAGGCTCGGGGGCGACTTTTGAAGGACGTCTAGGCGCGAGCTTCTTATGCTGCTCATTCTTTCGTCATCCCGAGAAGCGCGGGCTCCTTTCTGCTGCTCGCGGCTCGTTCTTCGTCATTCCGAGAAGCGTCGGCTTCTTCTGCGGCTCCTGTCCTCGCTTGCAGGGCGCGATCTTTCCTCTGGCTCGAACGAATCACCCACTGCTCGACTTCCCTTTTGGCATTTGCTCTTCCTCTACTGTCACTTTGCTGTCCCACAGCCCCACCTTCCTCTTTTGGGATGGCTTCGGACAAATCGTATGCTGCTGCCTTTGCGGGTGTTCACGCCTCAGGTACACCTAAATCACCATCTTTTCCTCCTTCATTTGAGTGGGCGGAGGACATCATGAAGCCTAGTAGGTAAAACGGAAAGTCTGCCATCTTTTTTACAGAAGGCGATGGTATTCAACTTGCTTCCTCCCGTTGTTTGAATTTAGTTGAAAAATTTTTATATGGTCTTCCCAAAATGGAGTTCATTCGCAAAGAATTTGAAATTATGTACCTTGTTGGAGAGTGAAAAATTAGACTATTAGATGGGAGACACGTTCTTATTCAAATTAACAATGAAGAAGATTACATGCGTTTATTTGCTAGAAGGATAATCTGGATTGATAATAGAGCAATGAAAATTCTGAAATAGTCTGTGGGTTTTGCCCCACAAATGGAACCGCCAATCATTTCGGTTTAGATTCGCCTTCCTGGTCTGAAATTTTATTATTTTTCTCAAAAAATATTGTACTCTATTGCCTCATCTTATGGAAAACCACTCAAGACAGATATTTTTACTTTTAATATTTCTCGTCCATCTGAAGTCAGAGTACTTGTTGAAAGAGACATTAATTCACCCGCTTCTGAGGAAATCTGGTCGGGCACACAGCACCGTGGATATTGACAGAAGCTAGAGATTGAGCATTTTTCATCGTATTGTTCAAACTGTCGTATGTTCGGTCATTCCAATTCTCAATGTCACCATCTACACCCCCACCTCAGACCAAAAAAAGCAAAGTGCTCTGCTAGAGGCTGTGATTTCATCTCATCCTGATCAGCACCAAGATTTTGACACTATTGATCATCGGAAGGACACCCCGAAAGACTTCAATATCCCCGTAGGCAATATGACAACCATTCAGTCCCCAGTTGTAGCTCCTCAGTCTTTGGAACCTTCTATCGTGAGGGAGAGGAAGATTTTTCAAACTCCGGCTGCCATAGAACCTATCTCCGATTATACAAGTAGAAATATTTCTACTGCTTCACCACCGCCTCATCAAGTCCAAAAAGGTGTCAATGTTACTCATGCTCATGAGGATCATGATGTGCAACGACCTACACCTGTCCAACCACCTTTGGAATCTACTGATCAGTGAGTCAATCATCGGATGAGGAATGACAGGTCTACACATTCAGGAGGAAGAAGAAGAATTGAGATCTACTCGAGCTCAGGAATCTGATGGATGATACTTTGGTTACTATGGGCAATGGTACTCACCTTACAAATTTGTTAACAGGCTCACTTCCGAGAACTCGAGGCAGGAGGACTAAAGTGGGACGTCCCTAGCACTTTTGTGTCTTTTTGTGACTTTTTGTTTTTTTTTGCTTTTATGTATCTTTATTTTATTTAGGTTTTGTGTGTGTTGTATTGTATGAGTTGAGCTTTCTTTTAGGTCATCTCATACAACTTTTCTATATCTTTTTCGTATTGATATATTTGCCCTTAGGCTTTTTCAATATATATATATTAATTAAGAGAGTTTAATAAAAGAGTGATCTGAATTTCATTCCACGTTTTTTGTTTGTCAGAAATCATCAGCAAGCTATTGAGCGTCTGTTGACCTCATTTTTTAGGTCATTTCTTTTTTCTTAGGGTTTTAGGATCTAGTTTTAGGAGTTCCTATTGACTATCTTAGAAAATTAGAATTAGGACCCACCCTTTTTAGAAATTTCAGTCACTTCTTATTTTCCTGTGATGTCTAGCATTTATGGTCTCAAAACTATCATCTTATGTACGAGCGGTTGAGGGTTATTATGTGAAGACTCAAGGAGAAGTTCTCAATAGGACCTCAAGCCCTAGGAAAACCTCCTCACGACTTTATCATCACATACACACACCAAATGCACAAAATTTACAAAATTGCACGAGGTCGGACTTCAATTGAGCCTAAAAGACGGGTGAAAATGCGAACTTCTCCGGACGACCTCCGACAACAAAATGGACTGTGTCAACGCGTTCGGGACACCAATTTTAGTAGGAAATGAGACTCATATTTTCATATTTTCGACACGAGAAAATTTACGCGTAAATTGATGAATTCGTCAAAATGAAATTCGACGGCGAAACGGACCGTGTCAGCGCATCCGGAACGTCAAGATTACTTACAATTAATATCAATTTTGTTATGTTTTGACGCACGGTTTAAAAGTACGAATTGAATTTTATTTTTAAGAAATATTAAATTATTTTATATCTTTATCACTTATATTATTATTAAAACCCTAAGCCT
>NEWO01000023.1:1544315-1659414 GCA_003013225.1 Phalaenopsis aphrodite | reverse complement strand
TCCCTTACTATTTTGGACTATTTCTTGAGCTTGGTTTGCCTTTGTATTGGGCTCGGGTTGCCCCTTTTCCTGGGTTTGGTTTGGGGCTCTTTCTTGATGACTTATGTTGGCTGAAATCTCTTATGGTTTGGTCCTTTTCTTGGGCTTGGTTTGCCTCTTGTGATGAGCTCGGTTTGACACTTTTGTTGGACTTGGTTTGGGTGGGGGCTTCTTCTTTAATGCTCTTCCTAAGATGTGTTTTTAGTAATCAAGTTTGTCACCTCAAAATGTATTCACTATCTACCTATAGAGTGAGGTGTTCAAAATGAATTGGGCAAATTTATTTTGTCTTATTTGATAAATCTGGACTTGGCTTGGATAATTTATGAAAACTTGTCCATTCACTCTCTTATGTATATCAAAGGCAATGTAATGGTAATACCCATGGGGGTTTTCTTTCACTATTCGTGGTGTATGGGGCTTGTTTTCCTCTTCTTTGCCCTCGACCGTGAGCCTTATTGCTGTTGTTTGTGTTATGTTTGGCTTGGATTTAGCTTTCTTCTCATTTCCTCTAGGTGTGGGCCTTCTCCTTTAATTCTTTTATGATTGAATATGTTTGGTTTGGGATTGGTTTTCCCCTTCATTGTCCATGGCCGGAAATCTTAATGTGGTGAATTTTCGCCTTTGCTGTGAAGGTCGGTTCATTGATTGGGTGAGCCGTACTTGGAGCGCTTTCTAGTAATATGTTTGGGCTACATTTTAAAAGTTTTATTCGCCACATTCTGAAGTTTTCTTCGTTAAAGTTTAAGTTACATTTTGAATCTTTATTCGTCATTTTTGAAAGTTTTAATCGTTAAAGTTTAAGTTGAATTTTGAAGCCTTATTCGTCATTTTTAAAAGTTTTAATCGTTAAAGTTTAAGTTGAATTTTGAAGCCTTATTTGTCATTTTTGAAAGCTTTAATCGTTAAAGTTTAAGTTGCATTTTGAGGCTTTTATACATCGATTTGGACATTTTTTTAAGTGTTGATTTTTTGAGGCATTTACATACATTTTTTTGGAGTTGATTTGATCTTTGCTTTGAAGGAATTTAAATGTTTTTAGGCTGATACACTTACGATTTTGCTTTAGGCTTTACTGATTTGACTTTGTTTTAAAAGATTGATCATCATCTTTTTCATTTGCTTTGTTTCTTTTTTTTAACGGTAAAGTTAAAAATGAGAATTTCTGATTTAATTATTTTCGGAAATGATTCATGGTCTTAAAGAAAAATATGAGGAAAAGAGAAAGGGAGAGAAAATTAAAAATGAAATTTGGTCTGCTAAGATGATAGAAAACTAAAGAGAAGATAGGATAGTAAACCAATCACCATTTCTTTTGCATAAGAAAAATGAAATTGTAATTGGAAGAATAGTGAGAGTTGGAAGAAAGTAAAAGTTTAAATGACGATTAGGAGCATGGATTGAAAGATCGGTAGACTTGTATTTAAGTCTTAGGAGCCTGATAGCTAGCTAAGCTTGATCTAGATATGTTCGAGGATTAGTTGAAAGACACTTAATTGAAGATAGACACTTTAGACCACTTCAGACTCAAATTAAAGTGTAGGCTTTCTAGGTCTTAGGAACACACCCTGACAGAGTTCATCTTCCTAATTTTCAAATGAACTTAAAAAGCCTGACATCTGACCCTAGTTCATAAGTTAATTAGGACACTAGACACGAGGGTACACTAAGTTGTGGTTCATAACTGATTTAATTAAATCAAATAATGAAATTCTTGTCTTAACTTGACTAAAAATGAAACTCAATGCTCCGGGATTTGAGCTTGAATCTTACACTCAGATCCTCCTACAATTGGGGATATTCTCAATATCACATATAAATCTCATATTCTTGGTCCTTTATTTGTGATATTGTGTTTTGTTTTGTTTGTTTTTTTCCTACGATTTGTCGGTTTTTCTTGAGTTTTTTAGGTCGTGTTTTCTCCTGTTTACACAGCACATACTAGCTAAGCTTAAAAGAGCAGCAGTCCTCTCAAATATATAGGTTTAATTTACATTACAACATTTTATTTCACAGCATGTTATATTGTTCTCCTAGTCTGTTATACTGTTTTCCTAGCATGTTACACCGCTTTCCTGACATGTATATTGTTCTCCTAGTTTGTCATACTATTCTCCTAGCATTTTATATTATTTCTTTCTTCTTTTATATCACATATTTTATTTGTTTTGATACACACTATACCTTAGTATAGCAAAACCTAGTGGTTATATATAGGATTAACAACAAACCTTGAGGTGCTACAGCGAGGAGCTTGGAGCGAAAATCGTGGGCAGCACGACGAGAAACAACTTCAATGTGGATTATCAACATCAAAACACTTTCACGTCACCGATCACTCTCTTTAGTTTAAATAACAACCCCTAGGATTTCGAGGTAGTTTGCCTAATGCAGCGTAAACTCTCATATATCACTTTTAGGCTTTTGCACAACCCTGTTGTGCAATTATAAGTTTTAACACTTTAGGATTCCGAGGTTACTGTATGGTACAGTGTAAATCCTCTCATCTTTTTAGCCTATTTACACGACCAGATATCGTGCGAACATAAGTCCTAAATTTTCAAATAAATTGCAGGATTAAACATTAAATATCATCATTTCAAAGATATAAAGTCAAACAGTAGGATAGTTTGGAGGTCACCGGGGTTCTTCCCAGATATGTGATATCTCTTACTCTTCGCTCCTTTGGATTCCTTAAAATAACTGTTCTTATTTTGAACCATTCCCATTTGATTTTCCCATGTCCAATCTTGGAAACCTAAACTTTGAAATCTTGAAGTCAAAACCACTGATCTTAATCGAGAGTTTTCTTAAGTGATCTCGGTCATTTAAGATGTAATTAACTATAGGGGTTTGCCTCTATAGGGAACTTGGAACCCCAGGTAAAATAAATTCTATCTAATCTTTATATTAGGTAGGAGAACTTGTTGGTCTCATATAAAATATTTCGCAGACCAAACGGATGCACAAATTCTTTAATTTAGGTGATTGAACCTACTACAAATTAAATGTTTATCCTTCGGGATAAGTGTATTATTTGTGGTACCGTGCTTAGTCACCCAAACTATTCAAAATGTGAGACTTATTTGGTCTCACCTATTTTTAAATCAAAATGTTACTTTCAAAAATCATATTTATATCAAAACTATTTTCATATTTTTCCTATATTTTTCATGATCAAAATTAAAACGGTCGACAACGTCCTATGAATCGATGTATACTATCACTTCTTGTGCAGTAAAATCGACCAATATTGCGCGGAGATTTTATTTTGCTAACAATTTACTCTTAAATTTTACATTTTTTTTTTAATTTTGTTTTTATTTACTGTATTATCAGGTCCAACTAGTTCATTTTTAATTTCGTTCTTTTCAAGCCCATTAAACAAAAATTTCTGCAGTCTCCCGATGTCTAACTTATATAGAGGGCATCAACGGGAAAATTGTGCCTACCCTCTGCGCTAAGAAATGCATGTGAATGGTATCATGCAAGGCCACAACCATAATTTCTTCTAAAACCAACCATGTAAGGAAGGCGCGTATGTGCCTTCAGGTAACTGCTTGAAAAATATGCAAAACATGATTTCTCTGCTTTGTTAAGAAAAATGCATGTACATACTTAAATGGCAATTTTTTCCTTTTTTCCTGCCACGCTAGGAAAAATGTGTACGTGTATTTAAGAATTCCTGCTCAATTGTTTCATTTAATAATAATAATATTAATATTAATCCTTAACCAATCCGTAGAGGGTTTTATTTATAGTGAAATGAACCTCTGGCTTACAAAAAAAGTAAAATGAAGAACCCTGATACATTAAATAAAATAGGAAATATGACCAAATATTCCCTTTATACAAGTCCCTAAATAAATTAGGAAATACAATGTTGTGATATTAAACATATCTCCAGATAAGAGAAAGCCCTAAAAGGGAGAGATTCTTAAGAGATGAGGACATGAGAAAAATTTTTATCCCAAATGATTCTGTCATTCATTTGATCCACTACAAGGCCTAACTACCCCTATGTGGCCCCAATCAATAGAATTCACTTCTTTTTTTCTGATTCTTCTATCCATGCATTAAAAATTAATAAGAACTTGTTTTCTTTTAGGATTGTGATACTGCCCTCCATATCTACTTATTTAACACGTGGGCTTGCCCTTGGGAGCATAGCTAATATAAGAATGAGAAATTGTTGGATTTTGATCACAACACATGTTTAGATAACCTGAAATATGATTACATGAATTACAAGTACTATAGAATATCTTTTCAGAAAAAAGGAAAAAAGAAAAAGCAATTTTTGTTTCACCAAACAACATGTCTGCTAATACAGCTACTGCTATATCTAGAAAAATACTGTTGTTTTTGAAAGTAAAACCACCTAGCCTCTCTGTTGGCTAGATACACCAAACAGCCTAGATGGCTGTTTTAAAAGGTTCATTTGCCAGACCATTGATCAGGGATTAAGATGGAGTTGTTCTGAGCTTTTGAAGATAAGATGAAAATACATGTAAATTTTTATCTCTGTACTTGGTTTGCTGTGTTTATTACTTGTACCTGAATTCTACTTGAATGTGCATGCTACTTGATGGAAATCAATCATTGCTGATTTTTCTCCCTTCTTATTGTACACAGAGCACTGCCCGAGAAGTGAAACGCCTGGATTCCATAACTCGGTCTCCTGTTTATGCACAATTTGGGGAAGCATTGAATGGACTTTCAACCATACGTGCATACAAAGCTTACGATAGAATGGCTCGTATTAATGGGAAGTCCATGGACAATAATGTTAGATTCACCCTTGTGAATATGAGTGCCAACCGTTGGCTTGGCATACGGTTAGAAACACTGGGTGGGATTATGATTTGGTTTACAGCATCCTTTGCTGTAATGCAGAACCAGCGTTCTGAAAACCAAAAGGCATTTGCTTCAACAATGGGTTTACTTCTTTCTTATGCTTTAAATATTACAAGCCTTTTGACAGCCGTTCTAAGACTTGCAAGTCTTGCTGAGAATAGTTTAAATGCTGTGGAGCGAGTTGGAAATTACATAGAGCTACCTTCTGAGGCTCCTCCAGTTATTGAAAGCAACAGACCACCTCCTGGTTGGCCTTCTTCAGGAACAATTGATTTCCAGGATGTTGTTCTTAGATATAGGCCTGAACTTCCTCCTGTTCTCCATGGCATATCCTTCAGAATTGCAGCAAGTGAGAAAATTGGAATAGTTGGTCGTACTGGAGCGGGAAAGTCTAGTATGATCAATGCTTTATTTCGGATGGTGGAATTGGAGAGAGGGACAATCCTTATTGATGATTGTGATGTTTCCAAATTTGGTCTCTGGGATTTACGCAATGTTCTTGGAATAATCCCTCAATCACCAGTTTTATTTTCAGGTATGTTGTATGGTTTTTAACATGGGTTAAAAGTTTACTTATGAAATGTGATTTGTGATGATATTATTATTCAAATTGTACAATGATTGTTATTTATTATTGTTTTTTTACAACAAAAATATTATAACGTGAAAATGATAGAAATACATCAAGGACAATTAACAAGAATTGTTGGAGAAAGAAAAATTATATCATCAAGGAAAGAAATAAAGCAAATCTTTGAGGAATTAAGTCATTATTTACTTGAAAGTTACAAAGTGGCTTATTTGGATCTCCTTGCTTGAAGTCTGGTGAAGGTGATAGATATTTTCTTATTCTTGCCTCACATAATAAATATAAACTGAAATTTTTTATCCACTAGCGAATAAATTCTTTGTCTACTTTCATTGAGATAAGACTAAAAAGCATCAAGGTTATCACTGTGATCACAACTTTGAGGATTCGGAGGATCTGTTATGGGCATGAATATGGATCAATGAAACTACTTAGGGGTGAAGAAACAACTATTGTCACATGTTAGGAGGGAGTTTGATCTCAATCCCTAAAGGAAAAGTTGGTCCCACATTCTGACTGCAGACTCTATATGATTGAAATGCTTCTACAATGATCACTAATTGGCTATGGTCACATTGTATGGTTTTGTGTTTGAAAATTTGGGTTTTTTAATTCTAGGTGAGGCTTGAAGCATTCTACAAAATTATTTAAAAAAAATTTATAGAATAAGCAATAGGATTGAATGCCTTAAAATTTTATTCTGTCAATATCCACACTTCTTTTTTCAAATGAGAATTAACTTTTAGCTCAACTAGTATACGACAATAGCTTTATCTACTTGTAAGTTTTCGCCAAATATTGATCCTAATGAATATAGTGAGGATTGGATTAAATAATGCAGCCAAAGACGTGGGAATGATATCCGGAGTGGAGTAATTGGTGGTTCTTCTTAAAGAATCAATTGTGGCGACCATTTCAGCATACACATTGGGAAGCCATTGATATAATCTGTCTACAAAGAAAAATGCCTGGTGTTTTGAGCTTCTGAGATAATTTAATTGTGATATAACGAGAATTCATGAGCCCAAGAGAATGGGTGGCAACCAATATTAAATCCGATAAAATACTGCGGATGTTCATGTTATGATGACCTAAAGGGAATTTGCCAACAATAAAAAAAACAAAGAGATTTATCAAGCTCGATGAACTCGTCATCAGAAAATATAAGGGCTTGTTAGCCTTTGATACATGAAAGGATTTTTATGAGTTAGTGAGATTGTATATTGATTGAAGAATATGAGGAAATATTTCTTTGGTGATTATAAATGAATTCTATTATTTAATCTACCAAAGATATTTGTAAAAGAACGAGGGTGTTAGGTAGGAGGTTTGATTTGGGTATGGGGAGTAGAGGTTTATACTGCAATCCTAGGAAGGGTGAAAAAAGGGGAAGCTAAGGATCTTGTTGAGGAGTCAACATCAAAGGAGATTGATCCAGGTTGGAAGGAGAGTGGTAGGTACAACATCAACTGGAGATGAAGGGAGTGAACATGGTGACGTAAATAGATGACTGGTAAAATAAAATTTCACTAAATGTGGGAAAAGAAAAGAGAAAAAAACTTTGAAGTCTTAGGACCGAGAGGGAGGGAGAGGGGGCATCCCTATAGAAGTAGGAATGCTGCTAAGGGGGCGTTGGGTACTCGGATTTGAGCAGGCTTTAATATTAACTTAAATCTAGCCATACAAAAAGATTGAGGAAGTTAAATCTAAATCTAAAAATTCTCCTCTTTCATTACTTTTTTAACCTAAATGCGGATTTATTAAATTCGATTATTACGTGGATGTGGATTTAACGGATTTAGCTTAGGAAGAAAATTAGATGAGTGGATTTATGACAAACAGGATAAGCAAATTTAATGATTTAAGCTGAACCAAACAATATTCTGGATTTACAACATTTTGATTTAAGAAATTGAGATTTATTAAATTTATTTAACTTAAATCCTAGTTGCAATCAAACACCCCTAAGTCAAAAAATCAATGCCACGAGGCATCTTCTAATTGAATAGCACTAAGTAGTAATTGTATCGTAGAGCAACGGAGCGCCGGCCTAGACGCCCAATCAGACAGGCAGAATGCAGCCAAAGCCAACACTCCTGCCGCCCAAATAAAGCCAAAAATTAAAAAAAAAACATTTAGTCAATAAATCTAAAATAGAATCTAACTTATAATTGCAAGTTAGTTTTTCAATTTGTACCTCAAATGTCATTGGATCCATAGCATAATCCAAGCAATTTGAATGTGACATTTGAATGTTCTCAGTGAGCTTTTGCACGTACTAGAATGCTCACAAATTTGCTTATTATTAAGCCTGGTATGTGCTTCATGAGATGATATTTTAATCAAATACTATACCTAAAAAATCATGTACATGCTTTGAAGAATGTGTGGGCAACTTAAATTTATGCACTCACAAATGAATTGCATGCGTTCTTATGATAATTCTAAGTTCTTGAACTTAAGTGTTCGAAAATACTGCACGGGTAAGAAAAAGAAACTAATTTATAAGCATTCAAATGTTTAATTTTTGCATTTTTTTAATAAGTTACCAAAATTGAACTTTAATTACACGCAATTGAATGTGCCACAATGCATATAGGATAAAGTCATGAGTCTTAAGCCAGTTCAATTCTTTTCTTTATAAGAATTGAAGTTGACAAGGATGAGTCATAGTCGAATAGTTTGGTCATTCTCATCATAATGATTAGAGTCAACATGACTAATACTTTTATGAATGCTTAAGTAACTAAATTCAATTAACTTACAATATACGTTTCAATCAAACCTCGATGATGATTACATTGTTAGTAAATGAAATTTGGATGGTTCATCATAAATTAAAAGTTTTATAACTGGTGTGTATATATATATATATATATATGAAAAGGGGTACATATAAAAATCAAAAAAAGCCCAAAACCACCAGGGCGTTGAAAAAGTGAGGGTCATCCCAATCTAGTCCTACCTCTGGCTCTAGTTCGGGGAAGGGATCCAGCTAACAGATTGGTAAGTTGCGTACGATTACCCGAAGTAACCGAAGTATCATCCATAAGACTCATGAGCTCAAGTAGATCTTCATTCATCTACTTCCTCCTGGTAGTGTAAACCTGTCATTCCTCATCCGAAGAATCAGTCTGATGAGGTGGTAGAGCTGAAGCAGAAGGATTACCAACCGTAGTACTCACAATATGTTCTAGTATATGTGACGTATGAGTTGCCTCTACACTGAATACTTCCTGAAGAAGGGGAGCTGCAAGGTTCTCATGATTATCAGTCTGAACACTACCTTTTGTAGGTAATGTTCCATCAGTATTATTTTTATGGGGTTTGAAGGTGCCAACATCATATCACCCATAGTAATAGTAACAACTGTGTCATATGATTATCAGTCTGAACACTACCTGTCTGGTAGTGTACTCCCCAGATGGAACTAAAATATCCAGAGTAGTGGGGTTAGACTCATCGTTATTCACTTGAACCTTAGATTTTAAATTAGGATGGAGCTTGTGACATTTATCAAGGATATCCCCAAACATCTTACAGTGGATACAATATGGGGGTCTGTGCTCAATGACGATTTGTTTTAAATAAACATTATGGGTTGTGTCCAGCTAGACTTTAGTAACATCAGGTAAAATAATATCTCTTTTCACAAGTATTATGGCCACAAAGGTCTGGTTAGGTTGAAAGTAGACAAATCTAGCTTCAAATGGTCCTCAAGGATGACACCAATATAGTAGAGAACCTGATGGTGAAAAAAATGTCGCTTGAGAAAGATACAAATAGTTTGCATGAGAGGGTCCAAGCATGACATCCTACCTACACGGTAAACACCACATGCAAATGTTTCCAAAAAAAAGAAAATACAAAAAATACATAAGAACCCAAAAATCATAAGTGTCAAAACACGTAGTATCAGATAGCTAGAGAGCGGCCCAATTTTGCCCTGTCTTTGCCTCTAGTTCTAGGAAAGGAGTTAACTAACAAATTAGTTAGATGAGTGTCATGTCAGTAGTAACCAATATATCGTCTAATAAATTCTTGAGCTCGAGTCGACATCCATTCTTTTTCTTCTTCCTAGAATAGATATGTCATTCTTCATCCGAAAACTGGCTTATCTGATTAGTAGATTTGTCTAAAGTGTGTCGGACATGTGTAGGTTGTTGAACTTTGGAAGCATCTACTTGTTGTACCAGCTGATTTTTTATTGGATCAAAGGAGCACTCTCGTGTGTCTTGGCATGTAAGTGAGCCTTCTTCAATAACAATGAGTGTTATAGACTCGTTTGGATCAATACCAGTAATATGGGGAGATGTTTCATGAGACTCCAGAGTATCATGCTCCAAGCAGCTGGAATATTGTTCAAAAGTAGAAGCATCCAGGGGTAGAACGGCTTGGGTATGATGTTCTTCTTCTGAGGCAGCAACGGTTTGAATAGGAGGGTCATAAAAAAATTTTCCATCAGGAACAGCGTCAGTTAGATGAGCATAAATATATGCGGTGTTGGAAAGAGGGTCGGGTTGCACCTTCTCAGCAGGAATGGTAGGTGACAAGACGTCCACCCCCAATTCAGTGTGAATAGATTTTTGAACAGATTGTTGATATTTAGCAATATCCAGCCTTAGATAAGGATGCAAGCGATAGCAAATAGTAGAATTGTGGTCAAACATACTACAATAAGAGCAATAAGGAGTGTGTGATTCTATTTTAATCTTTTGTCAATACCCATTGTGAGTGGATCTAATCCATACATATATATATACATATTGTTGGTGGATCCAATCCATACATATAGAATAGCTACTCTTTTATTAATATATATATATATATATATATATATATATTAATAAAAGAGTAGCTCGTGGCTCCTTACGCATTAATAAAAAAGGAAGGGTACAAAAAAGGGAAGGAGGATCCCTTCTAAAAGAAATAAAAATGCATTAAGTCCTAAGGGTTCCTCCATCCACATTACAACATTACGGAAAAAAGGATGTAAAAGGAACTATAAAGTAACCACTTTCAAAAATACATGCATGTGTCCCAACAAAACGTATACCAATCCAAAGCAGTATACTCATTATAAACATGTAAAGAAAGTGCAAAAAAAGTGGTGTGAATTGTAAGACCGAAAAATCTTGAACCATATCTGAAAATTAGTCAAAATGCAGGAGAGTAGTTCGTGACCGTCCAAGAACAGCTTCAGAATAGAAGGGATAGTGAAGCTTATCACCAAAAGACCAAACCTGTTAAGAGAGTTAAAAGTAACAAGGTAGTGAAGCAAAAGTACAAAAAGGAGAGCCAATTTTATGCTTGAAAACCCTCTCCAAGAAGAGCATAAAGGGACAATCCATGTAAGCCAAATCTAGAAACATATAATGCAAAATTAACGCCTCAAAAACGAACAAAAGGGGCATCTAAATCATTTTTAATAAGTTTAAGTAAGGGGGAGGGAGGGGAATTTCCAACAATAGCATGTTGCACCCTCCATTTGGTCAGCCAATCTGCAGATTGATTCCCTTTTCTATAAGTAAAAGAAAATGATATATTAAGAAGATGTCTCTCAATAGTAAACCTGATTTTCTTCAGCATAGTTAGGATATACCAAGTGGGTTGAATCTTAGCAATAAGAATGTTAAAAAGATTTCAGAATCAGTTTCCACCACAATGTCATTTAATTTTAAAGAAGTAATTGTATGAAGAGCGGCAATCACAGCAGAGGTCTCAGCCTCAAGTGAGGAATTAGCACTACAAGGTGAAGCAAAGTAAGTTATACATCGTCCAGAGACATCTCTAATAATCCCACCCATGCCCGTATAGGCATTGGAAAGATTCTCATCAACATTAACCTTAAACCAACCGTGGGGGGGTTGTACCCATTTAATCAAAATGGGTTTCCTACCCTTAGCCGCAGAAGGAGTGGCATCCTTTCCAAAGAAGGATTTCCAAGCCTTTTTAAAATAAGCAACCGCTAAAATAGAAGTGGTTGAGGGGGAGTGACCAATATCTTCATATTTATGTTGTTTCTTGCTATCCAAATAAATCATAAGACAATAACAGGAAAACATAAATGTTTGTTGAAAGAGGGTTTAAAACCCTTCCAAATCGCAATTGTTTTCTTAAAGTTCAGATTCATGGGCCAATAGATACCAAAAAATACGATGCCAAGCATCTTTAGCAAAAGGACTTTCAATGAACAGATGATTTAGAGATTCAGCATCTTTTTTACAATTATAGCAGTAAGATGCAAGTTTTAGCCATTTTAATTTAAGTATATCATCAAGAGGAAGCAACTTATGAAAATATCTCCAAAGGAAAAAGGAGATAGATGGAGAAATAAGTTTATGCCAAATATACATAAAGACCCAAGGGCAATTATATTAAAGAAAAAATGATACATATATGTTGTATGAGCGGGCCCAAATAAGCATCCAACCAACACAGTACAACATACACAAAAAACCAAAAAAAAGAAATGGTACATATAAGATCAATCGGGTTGACCCAATTTAATTTTGTCTCTGCTTTTAGTTCTCGGAATGAAACCAACTAACAAATTGGTGAGGTGCGTACCATTATCCGAAGTGACCAAAGTATCATCTATTAGATTCTTAGCTCAAGTAGATCTCCATTCTTCTTCTTCCTCTTGGAAGTGTAAACCTGTCATTTCTCATCCGAAGATTGTTACTCATTCAGATGGGATGGTAGAGTTGTAGTAGAAAGATTGCCAACAGTTGTAAGTTGTCGCCTCTACACCAGATACTTCATGAAGATGGGGAGCTGCAAGGTTCTCCTGATTATCAGTCCGAACACTATCATTTGTAGGTAAGGATCTTTCAATACTATTTCAATAGGGTTTGAAAGTGTAGGTTGCCCAGCAGAGCCATCCAACATCACATCAATCGCAGAAACAACATTGTCAGGGGGTTCACAGGAGCAACAAAATCAGATACCAAATCATGTCCTGTGGTAGTTTTCTCTCTAGGTGGAACAGATATGCTCAGAGCAATGGGGTTAGACCCATCCTTATTCACTTGATCTTTAGATTTCAAATTAGGATGAAGCTTATGAAATTTATTAAGGGTATGCCTAAACATCTTACAATAAGAACAATAAGAATGTCAATGTTCCATGATGATTTGTTGTTAATATCCATTATGAGTTGCACCCAACCAGACTTAAATGAGATCAGGTAAAGTAATATCTCTTTCCATAAGTATTCTGGCCACAGAAGGTCTGGTTAGATTGAAAGTGGGTAGATATAGTTCATAGGGTCTTAAAAGAACCTGAGTATTGAAAAAGTGCAGCTTTAGTTCAAGTTGAAAAAGCTCTGGGGCAATTATATTAAAGAGAAAAAGGTACATATAGGTTGTATGAGTGGTCTTAAAAGAAGGCACAAACTCACACGATACAACACACACAAAAGCCGAAAAAAGAAAAGATGCATATAAGATCAAAAAAAACCAAAAGCCATCAACGCGCGCAAAAAGCTAGGGACGACTCAGTTTAGTCCTGCCTTTGCCTCGAGTTCTCAGAAGGGAGTCGGCTAGTAAATTGGTGAGGTGCGTCTCATTACCCGAAGTAACCAAAATATCTTCCATTAGATTTTTGAGCTCAAGTAGGTCTCCATTCTTCTTCTTCCTTCTGGATGTGTAAATCGGTCATTTCTCATCTGAAGATTGATTCATCTGATTGGTTTAGTCCAAAGGTGGTCGAACAAGTGTAGTTTGTTGCACATAATGGACCACATGTGTCTGAGTAAAATTAACATCTTGCTCGGCCTGATGAGACGGTAGAGAAGCAGCAGCAATATTGTCACCCGTAATATCAGTGATATGTTCTAGGGCAGGTGAAGTCTGAAATGTGTCCCTCGCCCCCACGAAAGGAGGTTTCAATGGGGAAACTACAACATTGTGTGGAGGCTGAATAGTTGGCATATGGATAGTGACATCTTGAGGGGTATCCTTTTGATGATCAGTACTCTCGATAACTTGGAGCATATCAAGAGGAGGGGGAATTTCTGGCCGAACACTTTGCTTCTTTGGTCTGAGATGGGGGTGTAGATGTTACATTGAGAACTGGAGTGATCAAACATACGACATTTCGAACAATATATATATGTTTAAATTTATAATATGCTTGCAATTATATTATATTGAGTTTTGAATTTATAAATGTTGATAATATTAATGTGTATAATTTTTTTTTCTTTCTCACATATTTATATTATTGCATCATTTAAATCGTATTAAAATAATTAAATATGTATTATGTCATTCGATTAAACTTCTAGTTTAAACCCGATTCAACCATTAAACTTTGAACCTCTCTATCTTTCGGTTCAATGATGGATCTGATTTTCACAATTTTAATTGCTAGAGATAAAAAAGTCACAATCCATAGATTACTAAATTGTCGTGGATGAAAATTTGTTCATAAATTGTTGAGTTGCCCTATGTAGAAAGTTGTTGGCCATGAATTTTGGATTATTTCAGCATTAATTTAGAATGATTAGATAATTAAGAGAAAGGAACTTCTTTGTTCCTTGAACAACTGGTAGAGTAGTAGGTTAATGATGAGCCTTTTCAAAAGTTTCATCCCATTTGTGCTATAGCCCTTTTTTTGCTTCTGGTTTTTTGTTTTCTTTGGAAAAACCAATGACTGCTGCCAGAACACTCTTATAACCCCAACAAAAAATTTAGTTCTGTTCATTTATTTCTCAGCTTCTGTCAGTAATTTGATGCATTTTCTATTCTTTTATGTTGGGAGATTTACATGCCTATCACTTAATTCTTATGTATTTACATATTTTACACCTATACTTTAATTTTTACAGAAATGCCACCTTATCTATGCATGACAAAGTGTATTTGCCTTTTTAAAAATTAGAAATGGTGGTATTTTTTATGTGATATGAAAGATTTGGGTGGTTTAAATGTAAAAGGTAAGTTTGTGTTAGATACATAAATAGATTGGACTTGGGTGGTATACTGCTATGTATGTAAATAACCATTTTGTGTTCCAGTTTCTTGAGGAAACCCTTTATGTGAAAGCCATTGGTTGATCTGTACTTGCATCCAGGAACTGTTCGGTTTAATCTGGATCCCTTCAATGAGCATAACGATGCTGATCTTTGGGAAGCTTTAGAGAGGGCACATCTGAAAGATGTTATTCGTCGGAACTCTTTAGGGCTTGATGCTGAGGTCTGCTTTCTTTCTCTTGTTGTCTATTCTTATGATTTTAGGAGTATATTTATAATTCAAATGGACAGAATAGCATATTGATTGTAATATGTAGTTAAATAAATAACGGAGATGTCCAATATGTGCTTTTTTAAATGTTCTCCTAATCTTTTCACAATCAATAGTAAAAAACTTGCCTGCAATTGTACTTTTTCTTAAAAAGTTATTGATTTTGATATGAGTTGGATAAAGAGTTGAAGGAAATATCAAATATGTGCATGCTCAAATTTTCGTCCTGCATTTACGCATTAAATATAAAGTAATATAGTTGCTTGCGATTGTTTTTGCTCTCCTATTACTTAGAGGTCATACTGTTTATTTATATGGGTAGAAATTTCAAAATTTCTGTGTTTCATATGTTTTTGTTTAGTTTATTTACAATTGTGATGAATTCTAACTTGTTACTTATTCTATGAAAAATAAGCAAAACAATCTTTGTATAAAATTTATAATACTCCTTATAAGTGTTATCCAACAACTGTATTTGAAAGATTAATGATGGTTAAAGGGGAAACAAAATGTAAATTCGAAGTAATTTTATTATTTTTCTTACTTCATACAAATTTGAAAGAAAATATAACATGATATTTAAAAATTTAATGACTAAAATTGATTGTTTAAGAATGAATTTATTAAACTATCCTATGGTATGTATCACAAAATTAATTCGATCAATCATGAATTATTCACACAATTTTAAGTTATGAAAAACATTCAAATCCAAATTTGAGAGCTTTGAAAATTATTTTAGAAGACATCTGTACTCTGATTTCAGCAAATTTATGATTAAGTAAATGTGGCTCCATTAGATGAATCCAATTGGTTTCAAATTTGCATGACGACTCAAATCTAGTTGATTTAGATCTGCCCAAAGTGCAAACAGCCTCCCTTCTTCCTTTTGTGATCTGCATAGGTCATGTCAGGCAATCCTCAGCTGGTATGTCTTTATCATCTATTGCTCGTCTTGCTAATAGAACTCTAAATCATCCTTGTAATCATGATGAGATGCTCTGAATTTCAAACAATTCATTCTAAAATTTCAAAGATCAAAATTTAATAAGTCATTGTGATTTTTATGGACTATGATGTCATGAGCCCTTGCAGTGTTGGTCGATCTCAAGAGGGAATTTTGCCCAAAAAAATGGAGATCAATCATCATTTTTTGACAGCCAAAACTCTGATAAATATTTTTTTGGAATCACTAACTTCTATTGGTCTTTGATTTGTGAATAGTCAACGGCATTGGTATGTTCTCTTCAAATTGAACAAATGCATGCCCCGTTAATTGTCTGTTGTCTTTCCAACAGCAATCAAATCAGATCCTTCACCATTTTGGAATTGTTTTGCACAATCAAAGTAACAAAATTTTGATTCATCAAGTCCATTGGACTTGTGGCTACGAGAGAAATGGTGCTATCCACTTATTTTTCGGGGAAGTTGCATTCATAGGTCACCACTTGATCTTTTTTTATGACCACTAATCAACCATTCGGGAAAATATTGGCCCAATGGGCTGATCTTTGAATGGGAATGATTTGGAACTTCGATTTAAAGCTCCTATTCCATGGATAGCAATACTTGGATTTTTGGCTTCTTATCAATTGTTACCCACCATCTCATGGCCAGTTAATGCTTTACTGATGCTGACATGCCGCCAAGTGGGGGACCTGCATCTTTGTTTCATGTCTTCTAGATTTCTGGCAACTTAATTCATCATTATAATCGCAGGTTTTCTCAGAGGGGGTGGAAGCAAAAATCACTTGCTAGGATCACTAGAGCCAATGCCATGTAATTTATGTGGAGGAACATCATCTATCACTTCGATGTGCTTGTGATAAACTTCATAATAATGGGATACAGTTTACCAAGTTCTACATGATGTTCTATCTTTATGTTCATATCCAACCATTCCATATTGTCATCATCCACCCCCAAACTAAGCACATTGAATTGAACAATTTGATTATTTTAAAGGGTCTTAAGACACACCTTGACAAGGCTAGGGTAGGCTGAGGAGTTGCCCAATATCCATTGAGCTTACCAAACTACTTTTTGTAACCCTTATTGAAGGACACCCTTTAATTAGTCCCAGTGTCCAAGCTTTGATGCCCTTGCTAATGGCAATATGCTATATAACTTATACTTCCTAGAGACAGGTGGGACATTTAGGTGACCTACTCTCTTTGAAGCGTTGTCAACTTTGGTTGTCAGGTAAAATTGTTATATAATTTATCGGGTATCTGAGCTTCAAAGTATTGAAGCTATTGGGAAAGGGCCTCAATAAAACTATCACCACTTTTGGAATGTTCTTACGTCTTCATTTCAGTAATAAAATTTAGGATCTTCAAGCTTAATTATTGATGGGAAAGCACACTCTGGAACATAGAATGTGGAGAACCTCAACAAGTATCACCATTCTCTATTGTTACCTTTTTTTTTTTTTTTTGTGTTGCGTTCATCAAGCCTTTTTTTTTTCTCAAGCAATCTTAAATTTTTGTGTAATTCCATATCTATTAAATGGAAGTTAGTTTATTTTCCCAATCTTTATGGATTTTAATCAAAGTATTAATATTGAAATACTTATTCTCATGATGGGTGGGGTATCGGCATCAAACTCAAACGAGCCTATACATTTGGAAGATTGACCAACTTTTATTGAAAAGTTCTAACGTTCATTGCATCTAACTTCATATAATATATATAGATAGATGAATGAACTCATATAACAAAGATCAATTAACCCCCTTTTTTGTGCTACATGATCTCTTTTTTATTCTATATGTTCTTTTGGGAATAATATTTTGCATATTTTAGGGACAATCATTTGACTTTTTCCCTTTCAGTTTTCTTGTTTAAGGTATAAATTTGACCTTGGCAGCATTTGATTTCTAGGCTTTGGTAAGAAGTTCCAATATATTTATTAATTAAACTAGCTCACATCCACCCTTTCATGTCCTTTTAACAGCACTGTTGGCACCCCTTCATTTCCACCGCCAATTGCTAGGATAGAATTTCATTTAAGAATTTAGTATGCAGACTTTAGCAAAAATTTTATTTGTTTTTCTTTAAATTATGCTCTTTCATTTTTAATTCTCAAATTGCCCTCATTAGTTAATGTTTGGCATAAATCAATTGCTTATTTTATGACCCACTGCTCATCATTTGTTGTTTGGTTTTCTGGTTTGAGTTCTGCGAAGATGATATCCTCATGCTTGATGAAAAAAACTCAGTTGAGCATCCAACTTATCATGTTTATTTATTTAAAGGTTTCTGAGGCGGGCGAAAATTTCAGCGTCGGACAGAGGCAACTTTTAAGTCTTGCCCGTGCATTACTACGGAGATCTAAGATTCTTGTTCTTGATGAAGCAACGGCCGCCGTTGATGTCAGAACCGATGCCCTTATTCAGAAGACAATTCGGGAAGAGTTCAAGTCTTGCACCATGCTCATCATAGCCCATCGCTTGAATACAATAATCGATTGTGATAGGATTCTACTGCTCCATTCTGGCAAGGTACCTTTTCCTTAACCTTCCCTTTACAGTCTGGTTTGCAAGTTTAGGGGCTGTTTGTTAGAGGATTTTAATAGGATTTATCATTGGATTTACTAAATCCAGCCAAACGACAAAATACAGGAGTTTAATAGATTTACAAAATTTTGGATTTAGTATATTAAATTTTGCAATTCTGCCTAAATCTGGATTTGCTAAATCCAAGGGATGGGTGGATTTACGGATTTATGGATTTAGTGATTTATCAAATGATTTAAGGTCACTAAATCCTACTTTCAGCCAAACAGCCCCTTAATTACCTAAGATTTATATTTGCATGAAAGAATGAAAATTTAAAACTTTTTCAAACTCGTTCCAATCCTTAATTTATGAGTCTCTTTACGAGCTAGTTTCCAGTTTCACTCTGCACTTTAAAGCGGTTAAATTAGTTACAACGTAGCACCAAAACTGGATAGTTTATTCATCATATTCTCAGTTAAACATTCTTTTTGTGAATTTGATATTGTGAACAGAGTGAACCTTTGTTGTTTATATTATAACATACTTTGAGAAGCATTACATTTAAACAAAACTATACTAGCGAACCATCTTCTGTATAATGAGATTAGCAACACTAGTCTGTTTCGGAACATTGAAGTATGGAAAGATTTAAAATGGATAAATACGGTTTATCATGGACCATATCTGCTCGTTTAGCTGAATAAGGTTCTTTTTCAAGAGTGTGATGCACACGTGAGATGTTCTTATGCTTCTCCACAAAAATCTGACATCTCCGCTAAGATATATTTTACTTTTTACATGTAAAAAACATGTTTACTTCACCAACCTTTTTTACATGGCACTGTGTTAAACTGGGAGAGCTCTTGGTGACTGTTTTTCATGGTACTCTGCTGACAAATTGCTAATGATTGCCCAAATTAAATTCGATTTAAACTTTACTGATATGGTAAAACAATCTGTTTGCAGCAGCATATTTTAATAGTTGTCGAGGAAGTTATAGGTTTCAGGCAGATAAGTTCTAAGATCTTTAGAATATGAGATTTATGAGATTACTATTGTCTATTTCATACTGCTTTGGTAATTCAGCCATGATAATCTATTTATTTGTCCTATATGAGCTTGCTCTTCCATCACCTACGATTGTTAATGGCTTCAACAACATTTAGTGACAGCAAAACATTCATGAGTTAATGGCAAATTATACTCATATTATCAACCTTTCAATGAAGGTCCTAGAATTTGATACACCGGAGGATCTCTTATCAAATGAAGAAAGTGCTTTCTCCAAAATGGTCCAGAGTACTGGAGCAGCCAATGCTGAATACTTACGGGTAATAATGGATGAATCTCACTCTCTTACTTCATGGTATCATTTTTTGCTCTGCTTAAATTGAAAAAAAATGATGAAAAAAAAATGAAATCCCAACAAGTTTTCGTTGATTAGACATTGAAGCAACAACCATTGAATTAGATTTTTCAACTCTTTTTTTTTTCCATTTCATTTCATTCAATTCATTCCAAACAGTTTTTATGGAATTTCATCTTCTTTTACTTAATCCATTAATCTGCTGTTATTTTGAAAAATATAGAGTTTGGTTTTCGCCAAGTCCAACGTGGAAGAGAGCAGAAGGCAAGATGGTCAGAGGAAATGGCTTGCCTCATCTCGCTGGGCAATAGCTGCTCAATTTGCACTTGCTGCAAGTCTGACATCTTCCCACAATGATCTCAAATCCCTTGAAGCCATGGATGAGGATAGCATTCTCAAGAAAGCGAAGGATGCGGTCCTCACTCTTCAGAGTGTTCTAGAAGGAAAGCATGATAATGAAATTGATTCATCACTGAATCAGTTACAGGTTCCCAGAGAGAGGTGGTGGTCCTCTTTATATAAAGTCATTGAAGGTAAAATTTTCACCGAGTTCATGGGGCATTTACATACATACCACACAATTCTTATATATTTACATAGCTAATGCATAAAATTTTATACTTACACGCATACTGCTCTAATCTCTAACATCATATAAGAAATAACTCTATTTCTAACTTCTTAAAAGTGAAATATATCTTTTCATGCATAGGTTTAAAACACTAGTGTTATAAATGTAAATATAAAAATTTACTGTGTTAGATATCGAAATACATAAGAATTTTGTGGTATGTATGTAAACTTCCGTAAATTGGGGCATTTACATATATACCGCATAATTCTTATATATTTAATACCTCTAACACCTAAACTTTGATATTTACATGCATACCACTAAAAATCTTTAAAATCACATCAAATGTATCTCCATTACTAACTTCTTGAATATGAAATACACCTTTTCATGCATAGGCTTATAACACCGTAGGGTTATAAATGTAAATATGAAGCTTTAGGTGTTAGATTTGGAAATACATAAGAATTGTATGATATGTATGCAAATTCTCTAAATTGGGGCATTTATATACAAACCACACAATTCTTATACATTTCATTTCGAACACCTAAAATTTGATATTTGCATGCATACCACTAAAAAGTCATCAACATCACATCAAAAATTCCTATATTACTAACTTCTTAAAAGTGAAATACAACTTCAGGTTCATAATACCGTGGTGTTATAAATGTAATTATGAAACTTTAGTTGTTAAATTTGGAAATACATAAGAATTGTGTGGTATGTAAATTTTTCTAGATTGGGGCATTTACATGCATGCCACAATTTTTACATATTTACATTTCTAACACCTAAATTTATGATATTTACATGCATACTGCGTGAATTTTTAACATCACATCAAAAATATCAATATTACTAATTTCTTAAAAGCTAAATTCACCTTTTTAATGCATAGACTTAAAACACCAGCATTTTATAAACTATAAATATGAAACATTAGGCGTAATGTAAGTACATAAGTATTGTGTGGTATATAGATAAATTTCCCTAAATTCATTTCAAGGATGCTGATATATATATATATATATATATATATATATATATATATATACCTTTTTTAATATGAGTGTAAAGATGCGTCCAAATGACTAGATATATAAAGTTATTACCTGGCAGGTGTCTGTATTCATAATTACTTGAATAAGAGAATCTAGACTATTTTTTTGTCCGTGAAATGTCAAGTTTTCATGGATTTTCTATGTTTGGTTTGAAGCTCATAAAGTTTAGTCAACTTGATGGTTCATTTTCTTCACAAATTTATTACAAAGTGAATGTCATTAAATTTATCAAAATCTATCTTGCATTGGTTAATTTTAATTCTCATCAACACCACTGTATTTGATCTTAAACATAAATAAATGTATTTTCAGTATGTTTTTCTTTGCAATCACGCCATTTTTCAAAAATTCCTTTATTTGTTTTTGCTTGGTTCAAGTTCTCTAACAGCAGTTTTAATATTTTCAGGCCTCGCAATGATGAGTAGGTTGGCTCGCAGCCGTCTTCAACATCCAAATTTCTCATTTGAAGACAAATCGCTTGATTGGGACCAAATGGAAATGTAAGGGGATGAACAGCTCTTTACAAATTTACTAATGAACATTTGAGTATATTCCCCCCTTCAAATTACTGGATTTTGGGAACCTTCTGCAACTTCTGCATTTTCAATCTCTAATTGTCGTTAGAGGCAATGCTTTTTTTTTTTTTTTTTTGACATGATCGTTTGTATTAGATGTAGTTTTTCTCTTTGAAAATAATTTCATGCATTTTTGACAATGATCGAAAGTAATCTGTCTCATTTCTCTCTCAATCTGTCTTCTGTTGAGGGAACTTTAATGTAATAGATATTTGCCTATTTATGCTGAAATTTTTATTGCATGTTATATTCAATATCTTCACAGAAATAATTGCCTGATGCAATAACTTATTTAGCTATAATTGTTATAAATGTCAGTCTTGTAACGGTTTATAATGAGGAATTGCAGGGGTAATTCTAAGCCATCATACATTTCTGCAATGGTCTAATTATTGCGTGCAGAGAGCACACGCAGCGCTCTCCGAACGCAGCTCTGCGTGCGCTCTCCGCATGCAATAATCGCTCGTCTGCAATGTAAACATGTAAGAAGTCAACTCTACTGTCCCATAATAAACTTTTAGTTTCTGTTTTCATAAATTTATAAATTTACAAATTAGCTGAAATTTAAAATACCACCAAACCCTTCTAACACCTTATATCATTTTTTTTTAAATTTGCATCCGTGCAACCTTTTTCTCAACTTTGCAGCAGTTTTTCTTGTCGGCTTCCCAAAAAAAAGGAAAAAAATTAAAGTAGAAATAGAATATTTTTTTTATTAAAATAAAAAAATGAACACATCCGCCTAAGTAGATTAGCAAATAATATCCATACCTTAAATTAGGTCTAAAGTGCAATTTTTTTTTTTTTTTTTAATTTTCCAACAAAAACTAGTGCTTCCTGCTCTATCTAATCTCTTTTTTCCGAGAACACCTCAGCACATGCGCTCAGTTTTTAATCAGAAAGCTTTAACAAAGCTGTGACATATCATCCACTGCCATACAATTCTACATAAACTAATAAAAAAAATTATCACAATTTTTTTTGCATTTACATACCCTACATTTTAAATATTGATACTAATAAACACTATAGTCTCACAATCACATAAGATAAAAAAGTTCATGTCAGTGCTATTTTTAATGTAATATTGAAGATATAAATGGTAGATTTGTAAATATATAACTTTTCAGTGTATGCATGCATATATACCTCTAGAAATAGTAATTAAAAAGCATGAAGAAAGTAGCAAATAATGCTAGCAGGCACTTCAATTTGACACAACAAAACTGTTGTCATAAACATCTTAAAGAACCAGAAACTCATTTAATAATAGCCCGATACAATGCCCATGTGATTTTACTTGTTAATGAAACAATACAAGTTTTAGCAAACACCAAACTTTTCTTATTACATTCCAGACCCTAATTGTGCAATCAAACAGCACCACACCCATGTTTCTCATGCAGAATCTTTGCAGCACAAACCTTTTTAATTGTGCAATCAAGACAGCACCACACCCATCTTCTCATGCAGAATCTTTGCTGCACAAACCTTCCTACAAAAACAAAAAATAGATACAAAATTTACCAAAAACCTCATCCAAAACAAAATTAATCATATAAACAACCTCCATTACCTCAATCTTGCAAAATAGATTATCCAACTTCGCAGTTGAAAACAATGGTTATACAGATTGGCTATTGCTAAGATTCTATCGGAGCGTCGGTGGATTTTACAATTCCATCAAGAGCTTGCGAGCATATGTTTGAGAAAGCCATGAGAGCTTGGAAAACATTTGGCAGGCTCGTGTGGAGATTGTTCGACTCCATGGCTCGGCTGACACGAATGGAGCTTAAATATTTCGCTTTCTCGTCTTCCACCCTCGTTTTGAGGGTGTCAAGTTTTGTATTATTTGGTGATGGTTGGTTATCAGGATCTGTGTTGTGTGTTGGATTGATGGAATTTAGTTCCTTCTCCAACTTATTTTCGAGCCGCTTCGATTTCTTCTGGAGACTCAGCTCCACATTCTGTTGTTGAACAATAGAGTGGATAACTGAGACAAGGCTTTTTATTGAATCTGCAGCTACCTGAATTTAGAAATCATTAACATGTTAGGAGCAGTAATAAGAGATTTTGAATGATTTTTGTATGAACAAAGACCAAATAATATATACATTTATGCTTAAATATTTCCTTTCAATTGACTACAAAATTGTAACCATATATTCAATATGCTTGTCTAAAGTTCTAATAAACAAGCCATCTTGGCTTTATAACTGTTTCATTGCTTTCAATGATGTAGATTTCAAATTTAAGATCTGTTTGGGACCTCAAATTTTTGTAAAGTTGGTTTTCAAAAAGTGATGAGAAAATCAGCTTCTTAGAAAGTTACGGTGTGAAATATACATATTTTTTTTTCTAAAAAATCATAGTAGTGTTCTTACAGCCATCATACTTTAATAGACGTAATTGCAAAAACAGTTTTCATTGCAAAAATTTCTAGAAAGTAGCAAAAGAGAAATTCCCAAAAAAGAATTATGGTGGCAGTCTAAAATATAAAGCAGGCAGACAAGTGTTCCAAACAGACATTGAAAGTACCAAAAGAAGCATAGCTCGTGTTAATCAATATGACTATTGGATCCAACATAAAAAATTACTCTAGTTTACAATTTTCTTTTTAATTAATTTCAACCTAAATTTTCTACGATATTACCTCGTTTCCTTCATATTCCTTCAGATTAATCTTATTTACTTATTTAAAGATGCATCTACCATGCTCAGTTACTTATGAGTTGACCAGGCAATATAATCATATATTATCCATTACCCATCTTTCATTAAGTATTCTAATGTATAATCATGACTCACTCTATATTCTCAAACCACAAAGAAATAAGATGACACTCATGATGATGTCAGCAACTCTTATCCTTCTCAATTTTATCACCCATTTATGGTAGCATTCTCATTTTACAATACAAAATTTGACTATGAGTAAAGTGTCAAAATAGTCATTTGACTATTTACATGAGGTCATTTTAGTCTCAGAATCTATAGAAGTGTCAAATTAGTTCTCATACTCTTTTAATAGGTGTTAAAATAGTCATTCTTGTGGACTATTACAATTCATATTAAAAGAGTCTGGAAATTAAATTAGCACTTTTATAAATCCTAGAATTAAAATGATCCTTTACAGAGAATCAAGATTCATTTTGACACTTTTCTCGTTTGACTATTAATAGCTACTGTTTATTCAACATTTATGGCAAAATTGATGTAGATTGAAGCGATAATGTCCAAAAGGTCATTAGGTTATTAAAGATATGCATGATTGAGTAATGAGAAGGATGATGAACCAACAGATACACAATATAACATAGGCTCATTTAACTTGGTTTTTTTTTACTAGCTTAAAGATGGGATAAGTTGCTAGCTAGCAAGCAGATGGTTGAAAGTACTGACAACTTTTTCTTATATATATGGCAGTGCCGCGTTCCTCGACTCTTAGGTTGGCATCTTCTATGCCAATTCTATATATGGCAATTTCCATCAAAAAGTATTGCTTTTGAATAACAAAGTAAAGACCGTTCATCATAAGACAGCTTGTAAAAAATTCTAACAAAAAAAATAGAAAATCACAACTGAACCCAAAAAAAAAACATGGATTCTTAAAAACTAGAATATGGAATAACTTTACAGTATATCATATGGTTTTGTTTACAGATGCCACATTGTTGAATTTGCCTAAGAACTAGCGTTTCACACGGTAGTCAAAAATCACCTCAAACAATTTAGGAAGATATACGTTCATACCAATCAATTCTTACGTATTTGCATATCTAACATCCAAAGTTCAATTTTTTACATACAATGCACCTTACCTGCGCATGAAAAGGTGTATTTCACTTTTTAAAAGTTAAAATGGTGGTATTTTCTATGTGATATGAAAAATTTGGATGCTAGAAATGTCCAAAGTATAAGTTTGGGTGTTAGGTATATAAATGCATAGGAATTGAGTGGTATGTATGTAAATGCTTCAACAACTTAACAGGAGTAAAATAATCTGAAGTTCATACAGTCCCTCACTGGGTTCATAAAACAAATAACACAGAATCCAAAATCTTCATACCACAATTTTTAACGCAAGGCACTTTCAAATAACAGAAGCCACGAAAGTTGTCAGCCGAGCTATAAGTTTTACATGAACTACAAACACGAAAATACTCGACCGTCATGCAACTAAGAGAGAGAGATCCTACCAAAATGCACAAATATTGATAACTAATTTGTAAGAACATTAAACAATGCAGCAAACCTCATAATGAAGAGTTAAAACTAAACATAAGTTCAAATTTCCACTTGTCAAGTAGCACGCTAGCAAATAAAATGAAACAGTAGAGTGCCAAATAATCCTTTGACTATCAAGATGGAGCTTTTTAGACCCAGAGTTTATTGAAGTTTTACGTTAGCCCTCCGACTGTTTTAATGAAGGCTAAAATAATGCTCGCAGTAGACTATTTCAACCCATATTAAAAAAGCTCGGGATAAACTGATACTTTTATAAATTCTAGGACTAAAATAACCCTCATTTTGAACTTTTCTCTTAAATAAAAATATAAAACATTTGAAAAGAAAGCAAGGCACCTTGTCTGGCAATCCATCGAGAGCTGCCTGCCATTCTTCACCAAGAGAATGGATCCCTTTTATGGAACCGGGAACGTTTGTACAATATGGCAAGCAGTCAGTAAGCCTAACCCATTGATTAAGAACAGTGGCGTAGGCACGAAGAGATTTGAGAAGACGGCAAAAAGAAGCGTGCCAAGATGTAACCTCATTTTCCAGTTGAACCGTAGCGAAGCGATGGGATTCAGTAGTTGGTTTGGTGTCAGGATGGCTGTCGAGAAGATTTGCCTGCTGTGAAATATGGTTTTGAACCTGATGGCACTCAAACATGGTTCTCCACATGCGCAAAAGCCTGTAAGAAGCAAAAGAAAGCATGATTGTAAGGAGACTAGAATGGTTTTGGAGGAGTTGGAACAAAATTTGGCCTTGGTATGGCACAATTAGGACTACCAGAAAAGCTCTTCGTTTGTGAACAACTCGTATTTGATTTGTTTGTTAAGAAAACAAGACAGACACGAACAATCCTTTTAGCTTGATTTATAAACGATTCAAGCACAAATAAATTTTTGTTTGATCGTATTCAGCTCAGTTTTAGCTAGAATTAGTTAAGTAATTAAATAAAGGAAGTTCTTATAACATTTTTATATTATTTTTTGTGTTGTATTAAAAAAAATGTTAAATTTTATTATTTTTTAAATCATTTGAGTTAATTTTGATCTTTACACGAGCTGGGATAAACAAACAATTTCAAATCGAGCCAAAGATGAACATACTATTCGCAAGCTGTTTCGAACACTAGCCGATTTCAATCCAACAAAATTCAAACAAGCCGAAACAAACAAACATTGGGCTCACTCAAACTCTTCTCATTTACACCCCAAGCTACAATTGTCCGAAATTATAATAGCAATACTGGCATGTAATAGAGAAGAACATGTTGGGCACACCAAACTAAAGTTCATTAGTTGAAATTTAAAGCTTACCAGGCCAAACATAGTTTGTTGGCAAAGTATGATTCAGATCTCTACTAAAAAACATGATGAGCAAGTTGTGAAAATAACTCAGTGTGCAGTAAAATAGAAGAATAAAATAATCACTCAAAATATTGTATCTATAAACAAAGTCAAATCATTCTTATGCTGGATTCGAAGAAGGAAAACAAGTTCGTAAATATATACCCATATGTTAGCTCTAATAACTGAGGACACAATTCTTCATCCCTTAAATTCGATATGGATAGGCATGTTGCATTAATTGACTCTTGCAGAGAAAGGATTTGAGTTCGCAAAGTTTCAACATCTAATCGTAATTTTTCAGATTTTCCGTAGTCATTCTCGATTGTCTCGAGCTTCTCTAGTAAGGAGATCATCTTCTTTAGCTGAATTTTGGCGAGCTCGTCCTCCTATATGTCACCACCATAAAACAGATAAGACAATGCTATGCCACCACAACTATAAGCCAATTATAAGTTCAAAGCTGCAACAAGGTAAATTTTGAATTATCTCACTAGAATGCCATAACTGAATCCTTACGGCAGCTTTCCGCAGTCCTATTTGAAAATTCTTTGGGAAATTTACATACCTAGCACACAATTCTTATGTATTTACATATCTGGCACCTAAACTTCATATTTGCACACACGGCGCTTTGGCACTTCAAATCTATGCATGAAAATGTGCATTTAAGAGGAGGGATTAAAAAACTGAATCTAAAAATCTGCCGTTTCCACTGTTACAGCTATCAAAATGCCATAAAATTGCTAAACTTTCCACAATCACTCCTAGTTAGGAATTTTTATATGCCAAAGCATGCATGATAAAAGACAAAATGCACTAAAAAATATAAAAGTATTTTGTGGAAAGTTTAGCAAGGAAAATTGACAAGGATTTATACAACAAATATTTGCATATATAGAATTTAACATCTAAAGAAGTATTCCAGAAAAATGATTAGAAGAGGAAGGCTTCACAAAGCTGGTCTAAATGATTTGAAAAAGAATTTGATGGCAAGGTTTATTATTGGAACTAATCATATAGAAAAGTATAAAGCTAATTCCACTGCTCCTACTATCAAAAGACCATAAAATTATGAATCTTTTAAATATTAAATAATACCTAAAATGTCATGGCTTGGTAGGACAAAGTTTACCTTAACTTCCTTGTAAAGCTTCTCCTCTTCAGCACAAATCTTTTCGAGTGTGGTACGATGTTTGCTCGGCTTGCATGATTCACAATTTTGGCCGCAAGCACCTCTATTTGAATGAGGAGATTTAAGAGACCAATTCCAAGACAGAACCTTGGCTGATTTTGAAGTCTTACCTGCAAAAAAAGAAAAAAAATAAAAAAAAAAGGAAACTTGAGAAAAAAAATAGTAACTTTAGCAACTCATTAACATTCCGAATAGCATCATTCATTTCTAAAAGAAATATTTACATACATGCCACTCAATTCTTATGCATTTACATATCTAACAACTAAACTTCAATTTATACATATATGCCACCTTGTATATGCATGAACATGTGTACTTCACCTTTTAAAAGTTAAAATAGTGGTCTTTTTTATGTGAAATGAAAGATTTGAGTGGTATGAATGTAAAAGGTAAATTTTTGGTGTAATAAAAGTAAATAAATGAGAATTGGGTGGTATGAATGTAAATACCCATTTCTAAAAACAAAAAACATGTTGCATGCAGTAGGATCTCATTCAACGTTATCACGGAGTGGATGACTATGAATAGAGTAGGAATAGCAAGTTATCAAAATGCTTTGCTTCCATCTCAAGGTAGAGAGTATCCCAAAATGTGTAATGAAGCTTTTTTTGTCATATAAATGATAGCTTCCTACTCTATATTGAATATTAAGAAAATGAAAATGAGGACTCTCATTGGCTCCCAAAATCAAAGGTTGACTTCTTGAAGATAAGGAAGAAATCAGGAGAAGCATCAATCTTAATACATTCATGATTCTACGAGTTCGTCACTTCAAATCTTGATGCTCGCCCAATGCTTTACAAGAAATAGAACACAAATATGAAGATGATCATATGAACAATTTCCTTTCCAATTTAGAATGATATTTTGCACAAAAATTGATACTATTTCAGCATTGCTAGAGAGACATTATATTGTCACTACATAAGACAACTGAACTCCGGATATAGCATGGCGCCCACTAATAACCAATTTATAAGAAAATGTAATATTATTGAATGATGGTCTTCAATATTTACTTAAGGAACCACTGCAAAAAATAAATTAAGAATAATGTGATTAAGTCATTAATGTGGGGTAAAATTCATAGTAGTCTTGAGTAGGCAACAAGGGAGAGGTAAATGACTTCTTTTTTTTTTTTGTTTGAGTAAAGAACCAAAATAGTCCCCCGATTATTTACATGAGCTCATTTTAATCTCAAATTCTTTAAAAAAGTCATATTAGTTTCCATATTCTTTAAAGTGGGGATGAAATATTCCTCCATGGGGGTTATTTCAGCCAACTTTAAAGAAATTTGGGGACAAAATTGGCACTTTTAAAGGCTTTGGGACTTAAATGAACTCCTGCAAGAAGTTAGATGACTATTTTTTAGTCCCCCGATTATTTACATGAGCTCATTTTAATCCTAAATTCATTAAAAAAGTCAATTAAGTCCCCATATTCTTTAAAGTGGGGATGAATAGTGCTCTATGGGGTTTATTTCAGCCGACTTTAAGGAAATTTGGGGACAAAATTGGCACTTTTAAAGACTTTGGGACTAAAATGGCCTCGCAAGAAGTTAGATGACTATTTTTACACTTTTCCCCTTTTTTCTTTTTTCTTTTTTTGGCAACACCCAAGCAATGAAGGAGAGCTGAAATGTGATTCACCCTTAGTTCCGTTGAGGTTGCTTTCAAGACTCTGTCCATGAGTAGACTCCAAAAGAACTAATAGTTCGCTACCGCCAGCAGCAGCCTTCAAGAAATAATCATCAATCTCCTTCACAATTCCTGCCAATGTCTTCTTCCTCCTCCATACAACCATGGCTGCATCAGTTTCCTTGGTGATCCCACTAAACGTTGAAGAGTTGTCATCAGCTAATTCCCTTGAAGGTGACTTCTCCTTAACCGAAATCAATGTCATGTCCACATCAGAGCGTTGACATTCCCTTTCCTCTACCTCATCTTCAAACTCTGTGATGGCCTCAGCCCACTTGTCCTCATCCCCCAAACCCTTATTCAACAAAACTGGCGAAGAAGCATTTGAACCAGATGGAATGCCAAATGGATCCCAGAAATCCCAATCCAAGTTATGAATGGGACGAGGTGGAGGCCTGCAACTCTCATTATCATCTTCATCAGTGTCTGTGTTAATGGAAGAATTATCCTCACCATTGCTTCTTCTTTCTTCCACTTCCCTTACCTTCTTACATGTGCTCAATCGAGGCGGAGGCGGAGGAGAAGGTGGGAGAGGAGGAGGAGGAGGAGGAGGAGGTGGTGGTGGTAGTGGTGGTGGTGGTGGTGGAAGCGAGTGCGGTAATGCAACATGAGGAGGAAAGTTACCGGAAACCTCGGATTCCGACTCGATGAACTGCCGGAGAGTGGCTCCCGTGTTTCTTAAAGACTGGAGGTAAGCCATGTGGGCGGCCGCGAGGTCAGATCTGCAACTAAGGAGCTGCTTCATTAGCCTTTTCCTCACTCTGCATCTCCACACTGTCTCCTCCTTGTCCACTCTCGAGTGCGCACAGCCCATTTCAAGTACAAATCTTCAGCATCAAACAACAAAAAAGAAAACAGATTTGTGAAAACTCCTTAATCTCCATGCCATCAATCAAAAGAAATAAAGACTGGATACCTGAAAATCAGCGGAACTTCACCAGGGTTCTTTCGATGGTGAGAAAAAAATTAGCAAGAAGGTACTTTGAGGGACAAAGAAGCTTTTTTTATTAGAGAATCGCATCAAATGGGAGTTAGGTGAGAAGGGGGTCGCAACAGAGGAGCAGAAGAGGGTGAGGCACAGATTTTGCAGGAAGCTCGCTTGCCAGTCAGGATGTCACCGAAACTGCGCGCCTTCATGATAGAGAGAAGAGAGAAGAGTAGAAGAGAGAGAGAGAGAGAGAGAGAGAAAATGGCCGGCCAGCGGGAGCGGAGGAAGACGGTGAGTGGGGAATGGAGGAGGGAGAAGCAATCAAATTAAGGATGTACAATTTACATTCAAATCACTTAATTCTCATGTATTTACATATCTTATACCAAAACTTTGATTTTTACATTCATGCAGACCTTTATGAAAATATGCTATTGTTATATGAAAGATTTTGGTGGAGAAACAATTTAGGGCATTTGTTTATGTAAATAAATAAAACTTAGGTGGTCTGCATGTAAATGCCTTTTTGAAAAAATTTGTAAAGAACTTTTGGGGCCCACTAAAGAAGGTGTCTTAAAATATTTTGAAAAGAGATGGGTCCGAACAGCTTTAAATGGGTTGAAAATTAAAACCGTTACTATTTTATTCTATAAATTTTATTTTTTTAGTTATTTATCAATTTTTTATAAGAAAATATATAAATAGATATTGATAATTTATTTTAGAAGTGTTAGAGGTTTCCTTTCGGGCAGCTCAGTGCGGTGGTATTTTAAAAACGCACTTAGACTGTTTGGGTAAACTACATTTTGGTAGTTTGTGTGTTTTGAAAATGCTAAAAACATCATTTTCACACTATGTGCGATGACAGCTTGCTGGCAGCGGTATGACTTTTTCTAAAAAAATAAAAATTTATAATACACACTGCAACTAGCTTATCAGCAGATTATTTTTAATCAGCTTATCAGCAGATTATTCAATAAACTGCAGCTGCCCCAAACATGCCCTAAGAAAAACTACAGTATGTGCATATGTGAAATTAAAAATTTTTGGAGTTAATAAAAAATATGTATTTAGAAGAAGTTGACTCTAATTTTATTGTACAAATATGTAATAAATTAAATTAAAATATGTTATTTGAACATAAGTGTTGAATCCTTTGAGGATATAGGGGGACTTTACATTTTGTACCGTACAACTCTTGTTTATGTTGTCTCGATAAAAAAATGAAGATGGGGGTGTGACTTACAATGGTGCAATTGTGACTCTACCAAAAATACGCAAAAGGGAATTGTAACATTTCTAGCGACAGTTAGACAGGGAAGAATATGTTATGGTGAAACAAATGTATTTTTGATATTTTATCTAGCAACTCTTTTGATTTTTACATGCATCACACAATTCTTATTTCTTCACATATCGTGCATGTAAACTTTCACCTTTTATGTTGTGGTGGATTTTTATCTGAATATATTATAATACATGTAAGAGATGGTTAAGTCGTATTGTTGTTATTATTTTTTTTTTTTGGGTCAAGATGGTAACGTACATCTTTTGATCACCACATAATGTCGTTGGAGAGTATTCGTACCAACATGCATTTTTTTATCATAAACAAATGCCCCTCAAGTATATTACTTCTTGAAAGTGAATCTGTGATAAGAATGAGAGTCTAAATGCAAAAGGGAATCACAATAATGCACTAATTATACTCTCTTGTTTTTTGTGTCTCTTAATGCATTGTTTTCTCTGGTCCTGAAGTGCTCTCCTGAGGATTTTTTTGGATCAATTTTTTATCCGCGTTGTCGGCCGGCTAACTAACTTCCGACTTATTGAGGTGGCCTTCAATCGACCATATTGACTTCATCTTTCACTTAGTCAACACTCTTTAAATTGTTAGTGATTTATTCAAAAATAAATTAAAGCTCTTGATCAATTTTTACCTTCGGTTATTTTGTATCTTACATTGTGGTCATTGGATGTTTTGGGTTGGTTGGCCACACAGAAATTCGAAAAGATCATTTTTTTGTTTCTTAGGTAATGTAGTTCGCTCATGATTTAGCTCAAGTCTTACAAAGTCTATGTCTCATTAGCTACGTCGATTCATCTTCTGGGCAAGTCTTATCATTTTTCGAGCTTTAAGCGGATCTTATCGCTGCCTTCGCAGGGGTAACCGATACAACTCGCTGTTGAGGTGATTTGTGTCATACTTTTCGCGGCGTTTGTCGCTACAGAGCAGGGAACCACCTCCAGATCTTTTAACTATTCCGAGTTTAGAGACATGACTTCTTATGCTTGGGTCAGCTATTTGTTTATCAACCGGTTGGATGTCTATGGCATCGTTGTCGATCTTGCTATCCTAGTTTGAGCGCATGTGAACACTTCGAGTGCGACAATCTCAGGTGGACCTGAGAAAACATAATTAGAAGAGCTGACATATTAATTGAAAAGAAAAAATAAAATAAAACATTATTGTTGGATAGTTTGGCCGCCCAAAATTTTTCTGCTGGATTTTAGGTCATTTGAGTTTTTCACTCATATAAATATTTAGATTGTTCGGAGTTTTTGGTCGATCGGAGTTTTCGGTCGTCTAGCAACTCAGTCGGTCGACTTGGATTTTGGATGACGGGAATTTTGTCGATGGTCGGATGATTTTTTGTTGGCCTGCGGGATTTAGATTGAGAGATCGGCATAATCAGAGGGACTAACCGGCGGAAATTCATGTTGGAGATTTTGGCCGACATGATGATTTTCACACGACATAGAGTTTCTTTTGGTGGAATTTTGCATGGCAACAATTGTTTCAACCAGCACGGTGAGGAGTTTTGGTCGTTGCAGATTTCAGCTATTCATTTCTGAATGTGGTTTTCGCCTCTGAGCCAAAACCTCTCTGAAGACGATGGAAATGAGATTTTTGGGCTATTGAATTTACCGTTTTGTCGTTTTCCCTTGTGTGTTCTCTGCTAGAAGTGTTTATTAAGAGTTTTTCTTCAATGTTGTTCATCTTCTCGTTAACATCGTGTCCACACTCACCGCAACAAAAGTTGAATATAAATTTGTCATTTAGGCACACTCAAGGAATAGAGTATAGAGAACCGAGAGAGAGAGAAAGAGAGAAGAGAGAGTGACATAGTAATTGACCCAAGCTAAAAAAGTGGAGGCATTCTCTTTGCTATTGTACCCATATTATGTATTAAAAATATTTCTTACAAGAGACGGGAAGAGTGGTGACTAAACCCTTATTACATGAAAAAGTCCTCCTATTTATAGAGTTCAGAAGGATAAAAGTATAAATTATATGCTTGCTTCTGATAGTTATCTTCATTAGATTCACTTCATGTCTCTGACACCTTTTCATACTGGCACACACATTTACGTATATTAGACACATTTTGGTTAGACAATAAAATAAACTATTTCATACATTTATTTATGACACTAAAATATTATAAAAGTAAAAAATCAAATTTAAGTGTTAGTTGTGTAAATATTATTGTGTGTTAGAAGATTTGTAACAGTAGATTGATGAATTATCGTCTTAGCATTATATGAGAATCCAATATATGCTTAGATAAAAAAAATAACCAATGGAGACACTTAAAGTTTTTATGTGGATAACCAAGAAAGAGAAAGATCTACAGGGTATGTCCCAATCCGAATAGTTCAATATAAATTGATGATTACGCAACTAGATCCTTTTCCCACACATGAGAGAGGACTGCGCAGTTTCTCAAGATACAATCTCTGTTGCACAGTGGTTCCAAGTGATTGTAGTTTATTACACTTGTTGTGACTTTGGTTTCTCTTCTTTGAGGTGCGTTGATACCCAATGTTCAGGATGGTGTGCGGCTCTGTCGAGTGCTTCATAACGTACACTGAGACGCAACAACACACACTATAATTCTTCTAAAATGTTTGTCACAAGGAGCAGGTGGTGGCCGCAGGAGTGGGAAGCATTCGTTGAATCATCGATGTAGAATAATGTAATTTGATACCCTCTTTTACAACCCCTGGTCTTCTGCTTACTCAGGGTCTAGTACTCTGTCAATATGAGGTAGAGCTTTATGTATATAGTTTGAATCCCAAATAAAAAAGTAATTCAAACCACTTTGATGGGACAGTTTGGGGAGATTATCTCGATCTAACAATATTATGTGAATATTTAAGTGTCTTAATGATATTGGAATTGAGAGATATTAGGCTTGTTAAATTTGTCTTTTCGATGCGCTTGATCTGACCAAAAGTATGTCAAATTTTGAATTCATTTGACCTTCCGATTATACACTAAAAGCTTTTAAAAGTTGTTTAACGGATTGATATGGTTTTGATTTGACTCGGATGAAACCAATTTTGATATCATTGTGTACATCTCATCGAACCAACCAATTTGATTGTAAATTTATTGAAATCAGAGTTCTTTATGAACTTTAATAGAAATTTGAACATTCTTTGCTAAAAACTTACCTCAAGAGTTGTGTAATGCTTCGATACTCATGTTGGATGATGAAAATTTGTTACTGTCGTATCAAATATATAAGAACTGTGTGGTATGTATGCAAGTTTCTAATCTTTAAATTACATAAAAATATTACTAATACCAACTATTTTAAGCTAAAATACACCTCTTTTGTGTAAATACTTCAATGTGATTGAAACACTAATATATTAAAAAAATACAAATAAAAAAAATTTTAAGTATTAGACAAATAAATAGAATCCAAATATTAGCAATCTACATAAATCCTTCGTATTTAAGAGATTTCTAACCGCTCATAAATTCAAGCATATTTTCAATAGATGAACGTCATCTGAGTTTACACATTATGCTATTTTAGAAGTCAATTTAGGGGCAATTACATAATACAGTTCTCATGAATTTACATATCTCACACCCAAGTTATCATTTTTACAAATATAACATTCACATATTTAATATCGTGTAAAAATAGTACTCTTTGTGAAATAAGTTTTTTTCATGCATAGGATTGAAATAAGAAAGGTTATGTATGTAAATATGAAAGTTTAGGAGAGAGAAAAATTTGGAAGAAATATATATTATTTAATTTAAAATAGGAACAATTAGCTGGAGTAGCTCAGTTGGTTAGAGCGTGTGGCTGTTAACCACAAGGTCGGAGGTTCAAGCCCTCCCTCTAGCGGTGTTGGTGTTGTAGAGGAATTGTAATTTTAAAGTGATAAATTTTATGTATTATTTGTTTTTAATATATTGTATTTTTTAATAAATAAAATTGAGCGTGATTTCTATCATTTTTAAAAAAATAAAATTAATTTAAATAACTAATAATTTAAATAATTTATTAACTTAAAAAGGCGGATTTTATATTTATATATTCTTTTTTTTTTTTGCATGACATAAAAAATAACACTATTTTAAAAGGTAAAATGCAAATTTTCAACAATATGTCCAATAATATATTTCTGAAAATTAAAATTTAAGCATAATAATTGTACATACATAAGAAAATGACTGGTATATATATATATATATATATATATATATATATATATATATATATAATCTTCATTTTTTTAAAAAATAATTCCAAACATATATATATCACAAAATTCTTATATGGTTAAATATCTAACACTTAAATTTTAAAGTTTACATATATTTTCTCTGAAAATTTTAATTTAGCATCAAAATAAAGTTGAACATGACCCAAATCAATCTTACCCAAACTTGACATGTGCCCAACTTGATCCAAACTTACCCTAACCCAGTCACCACCTGACTCGAACCCAATATGACATGAACTTAACATGATACGAATCAACCTGACCCGAATCCAACCTAGCCCAACCAAAGCCCAACCCAGCCCAACCGTACTCAACCTAGACTAACCCAACACAACCTAGCCTAGCCTAACCTAGCCTAGCCCTACCTAGCCCAATCCAAACAAACCCAGCCTAGCCCAACTTAGCCCAGCCTAACCCAACCTAGCCCAACTTAGCCCAACCTGACCTAACCATGCCCAACATAACCCAGCCCAATCCAGCCCAACCTAATAGTTAGCCAACCCAGTCCAACCCAGCTTAACCTAACCTAGCCCAACCAAAACCTAACTTAGCTAAACCTAGCCCAACTTAACCCAACCCAACCCAACTTATTTGAGAACAACCTTAGCCAACCCAATCTAGCCCAACCTAACCCAACCTAGCCCAACCCAACCTTCCTAAAGTCCAATCCAACATTAACTGCCCTTAGTTGAGATTAGCTAATCTTAGGTGACATTAAACAAGTGTGGTTGACCATAGCTAACCCTAGCCGACCATAGCTGATCTTAGCTGAACCTAGCTTAATCTAACACAGCCTTAGCCAAAGTTTTGAGCCTAACCTAACTTAATTTCATGTGTAGGATACAAAAAACTCATTTCATGTTTCGTGTTTTATATATAATTCAATTCATGTTTCATGTTTCATGTTTAATCCAAGGCAAAGTCTAATCATATTTCATGCTCTTTATATAACATGTATAGTTCTTCCCATGTGTAAAAAGTAGATAAATAAATAAAAGTATAAAATAAAAGGACGAGGGGAACCTCACATGTAAGTTGTTCTCATGAATCTTTTAATATGTTAAATGCAAAAAAATAAAAAAATAAATCTAGAAGGACTTTGATTTTCATCATAACTGATATCCTAGGAGCCAAAACAAACTACGAACAAAATATCAAAACCCTAAACAAAAAAATTCTAAATTATGTCAACTTAAGAAAATGAGAACCAAACTTAGGCAGATCAGGCCCAAACGCTAGGTTAATAAATATATAAAAAAATTAAGGGTCACACATAACCAAGATTAGTTCATTCTAGAAGCTTATATTAGTTTACTAGATATACGTAGCAAGAATTGAGGACTGTGACCTATAAAACAAACAACCTTACCCTCTGAAACTGTATAGGTTCTCCAGGATGAAGCAACCAAGGAAAATCGATGAAGGCATCAATGTTCACCTTTAAATAAGAAATCCCACAATTTATTATTGTTAGGTCGCTAGAAGGAAATTTCTAAGTTATAAGGTTGATTCATGATTGAAGAATACCAATGCACCAAATATGATATAAAACCTAGAGCATCTTTACCGAGAATGTTATTTCAGGTTAATCTACTCATTTAGGCTCCTTATAGAGTATAGGCTCGCTAAACTTTTCACCTCCATTTAGAAATCTTTCCTACCCAACTCTACCCTTTAGGGATCCCTTTCAACTCATACCAATCCAAGGTCAAATTTTTCAATCAATCAAACTAATCTAACATATGGTTAAATAAATTATCAGCTCCTACCCAACCTGCTTCCATATTCCTCTTAGTTCTTCACCCGTCAAGGACCTTGAAGAGAATCTGTCGATTCCACATAGTATGTCAGTTCATCTGCCTTTTGCTTCTTGAAAGCGAGTTTGTTCTTCCCCTTTTCACCCTCCAGCTTCCTCTCTCCCTCAGGTATCTTCTTAGCTTTAGGGCAGACCTACGTTACGGACACTCTGAATGAAAACATCATCATCAGGGATCCACAACCGACGGAAAAACTATATCAGTCGCTCGACAAAGCCAAATCAATCGAGTCAGTCATGCATACCCGGAGTCAATTGAAGGCCAACCAACAACCTCTACTCAATATAGTCGAACAAACATGTCTTACCAAACTAAGATCCATTGAGCTCATCCGACGGAATCAGAGGATAACCGAGTTGCATACCCATACATGTAAAATACCTAAAATATTTTATAACAACCCATGAAAATAGGGTTAAATATGTAACTTCATATGATTTACCCCGTTCCCTATAAATAAGGAATCATTTTATGAGAAAATGAGCTAATGAAAAAGACATTTTACTATTTCTTACTATGTATTTCTCTCTTCCTCTCCCTCTCCCTCTCCCTCTCCCTCTCCCTCTCCCTTTATTGCTCTCTCTCTCTCCCTCCCCTCTCATGTTCTAACCCATGAGATGTGATTCACGGACAGTTTTGACTTCAACACAAACAAAAAATGATTGTCAATAATATTGAAATATGATGATGTGAATTGTTTATAAAGCGGTAAATGTAATCTTATTAAGTTTTAATATGGTGAAACACTTAAAAGACATTTGAGGTGGCAGTTTAGGGGTACAAATGATTAGAGTCAAACTTGTGCCACACTCACCTTGAGCTTAAGATTGATTATTTAAGTGAGTTTGAGTTCAAGCTCAGGCTTAGCTCTTCGAGTTTGAGCTGGCTCAAGAGTTGATATGTAATTTTGGAAGAAATAAAACTATATTAATTCAAGGTGGAGTTATAGTAAAATGACAAATTGAATGAACAATTAAGAAATAAATAATTAGAAATCACTTTATATAAAATATAAAACATAAATTTTCTAATATTTTTAATGCTTTAAAGATAAAATATTAATTTAAAAATAATTTGAGATTTCTATGTGTCTCCGTGTGTGTGTGTGTGTGTAGAGAGAGAGAGAGAGAGAGAGAGAGAGAGAGAGAGGTGTCAAATGGGATTTTTGGATTGGGTTTGGTTCTAACCCAAAATTGAGTTGACTTGAATATTAAACGGCTGCAACCCAAACATTAAATGCTTTCGATTTCCCAATCCGAACCTAACCAATATAAATTGTTTAACATAAGGAGTATCGGCTATTCAGGCCAAAATACATTAATTTAGGGTCAAATTTTAGTCAATATCGAGTCAAATCCAGTTTGACAGGTCAAAGCAAACTTGACCCCGGGTTATGATTTTTAACCCCAACCCGTTTAAAAAATTATTCGAGTCAATTAGAGCTCATACCTTTCGAGCTTGCTGAGGGTAGAGTTGGCGTGTCAAAATAATTTTTGCCAACCCCTAATTCTCTCTTTTTTTTTAAATAAAAGTTAAATTCTATTAGTATGGCTAGTGTGAATGTATGATGATCTTCGTTTTTGTTGGCTTATTACAAAAAAAATGTCATCATCATAAATCATCAATTCCTTACCTTAATTCCTTCATGGATCTAATGCCCTAGTCTTTGGTATTTTACTCTGTAATTCTCTAGTTTTTAGAACATATTCTTGTAACATAATATCCTTCAGTTAGTATACATCGATTTGAATTCTTATTTTCTCATCCCTTCTAAGCATCTAGATCTAATGATATGGTTGAATCTCTTTTGTTAGCGAGGCAATGCAATAGAATTGATTTTCAGCATCATAAAATATACAATATATTACACCAGTTGCCTCATAAGTCAAATATGATATTTCACTACTTTGAAAAGCATTTTGAGCATGAATTGTAAGTTAAAGAGGGGTTAAAACGCAAATGAGGTCGGTCAGAATAACTTAGTGGGACAAACATGAGTTTGTGGGGAAATATGCCCCATTTTAATCCTCCTATGCTTAACATAGCATGCAAACTATCACTAGTATTAACTTTTAATAAGTGAATACACCTTTTTATGTATAGTATTATGATAATAAAATGTTATAGATATAATCATCAAACTTCAAAATTTAAATATGTAAATAAATTAGAGATTTGTTGTATGTGTTTAAATTTCACTAAAATTTAATGGAAAGTCTGTTGTTGATTTGACCGTAACATAAATATTAAGTGACGAGTAGAAAATTTTTGACATATATTATTCACTTTAATAAGATTTATACATATCCTTTAATTATCATTCACTTTTGATAATAACTACTCTCCACAATATTGAAGTTCTTGAATAAACACGTGGTCCGTACCACACTGCAGTTTTGTTTGTTTAGATAAATTGTATTTTGACAGTTTTTTTAATAAATTGTTGTTGAAATGTGTGTTTTCCCACTGCTCCTAGTTGAGTGCGATCTGACTTTTAAAAAATAAAAATAACCACCTCAATTTTTGAATATCAGATAATTCTTCAGCAGCTTCATCGTTACATTATAATAAGTTGCAGCTACTCCAAACAGAATCTCAACCTTCAACAATCCATTAATAAATTCTTTAATTATAAATATTATTTATAGAGGATTTTTTTTTTTGTTTAATAGCAACATTTTTCGATTGCTATTCAATTCATGGATGGTGATATTTATCTTCTCAAAGATCTCAGCTGGTTCACAATCTCACACACACACGTCTCTCTCTCTCTCTCTCTCTATAAGAGCACACGTATATGCTTTGATTGTTTTAATTTCTCCCTTTATTTCAAGCAAATGGCCGCTAATTATAATTACATCACTCAAAAAACACCCACCAAGGCCCTCAATTAGGACCCTTTATAGTTATTTTTCGTTCCAAACACCAAAAAAAGGACTTCGCATTGAATATTCATATAAATGTATGATAATTGAACTCTTGATCACTCGATAATTACTTTTAATATTTTTATTAGTGTTTTATTATACATATATTTAATAGCCTCTATATATATATATATATATATATATATATATATATATATATATATATTCACATATTTCAATCTTAAGGCACACTAGATCAATTTTTGTGGCACTTGACCATAATTTTCTTTAAATCAATAAAACTGATTTGAATTTTTTTTTGTTTTTTTTTTTTTTGTTTTTTTAACTCTTTCTAGGGTCTCCGGCGGTGCGGTGACGGTGTGGCACCGCACCGGAGTTTTGTCTGTTTTGGGAAATTGTGTTTTTGTTGTTGTCGCTGAATATATGTTTTTACACTGATCGTGACAAGATGCGGTGACAACCTTCTAGCTGGGGGCTGACTTTTTCAAAAAAAAAAATTGTAATTGCTACTTCAACTTATTGAACATCTGATTATTTTTCAGCAGCTTCACAGTTATTTTTTAATAAGCTATTACTGCCCCAAACACTCCATTAACTATCTTAACATAAAATATAATTTTATAACATACTTTTTTTCCCTTTAGGAAAGCAATTTGATTTTTTTTAAAATTGACTAAGCTTTTTAAAACTTTTATTTTGATATTCTTCCCCCATATTATTGCATGACACATAGGTTTGATTCTCTTATATTTAGCATAATTTTCAAAATTATTTTTGTTCTTAAGCTCTAGTATCAAAATCTTTTTTCCCATATAATTTGACATTTTGTTGGAGCTTGTTTGGGATCAAATATTATTTATGTTTTTTTTTTATTTTCTTTTATTTTAAAAATATATTTGTGCAATGCAATTTTTATATATTTTTTTGTTTAATATAAAGTTTATTTTTTAAAAACATTTAAAAATTATTTTGAACATTTTTATAAATAATTGAATATGTTATAACATATCACATATGTTTTATTTTAAGTAAAAATAAAAATAAAATTAAAAGTGATCCTAAACACCCTTTTTTTTGTTTTATGTTTCTAAGACTATATTTATTTGTACATTTTCTACATGTTTATATTTTTTTTTTAAATACAACTCAACATATTATTAAAAGCACTCAAAACAACATCTTGATATTTTCAATATTTTTAAAAACAACTCTACTTAATTTTAATTTAAAAAAATGTATTGTTTGAATCAAAATATCAATAAAATGAAATAAAATTACTAAATAGAAAGAAAAAAAAAATATCTGAAACGGCGGCATAGTTTTCAAAATTTTATTAAAACCTACAATCAAGTAGCACCACAAAATATATTTCATGTTGCCTTAAATCAATAAGTATATGTATTTATTTTCAAAGTTCAAATTATTTCGCCTCTTTCAACCTATTTTTTATATATTTTAATATAGTATTCATTGTAATTGTGTGTGTGACACATACATCTATGTATGATTGAAACTTATAATGTGTTTGTATTTTGGTTGTAAATTTGGCAAACAAGATTTCTAGTCAGAAGAATGTTGAAATAAAATCTCAATTGTCTGATATAATAATGCCTCGTATTGCTATCTTATTCCTAACTTTTTAGTAATAATAATTTGTGTTCATATACATTTATCTTACCTATTTTAATTCTATTTTATGTGCCTCATTTTCTTTAAAAAATCAAAAAATAAAAAATAAGTCACCCGATATTCTCTTAATTAAGAAATCTTAATAAATGGACAATTCATAAGATTTATATAAATTTATCATAAGCTGAAATGGGAAAATCACACAAATATATTATATAAGATTAATTATATCTTATATACATATATAAAAGCCAATTTTTTGAGCAACAATTTCAAACCCAGTCATGTGTCACCTCCCAAAAGAGCCTTTATGGGTGGTTTAGCCCATGACTTAAATACTGTTTTTCGGTCATACACCTAGCCAATGTGAGACTATTTGTCCGTGACATTCTCCTCCACCCAATCACGTGATGCCCTCGTCACGAATTGGCTCCACCGAGGGTCCCACTGGACCATGGAGAGTCCACACACCTGGCAGACAGTAATCTGCTTTGATACCACTTGTCATCTCCCAAAAGAATCTTTATGGGACTTAAATACAACTTTTCGGTCCTACACCTAGCCAATATGAGATTATTGATCCGTGACACATGGCTTACATTCCTCCTCACAAGCGGCATCACAACAAGGATGGCGACCGTTCAGCTCCCACACCTTCACCAATTCCCGCCTTTCTCAACCCACGCTTCAAGGAAACCCGAAATCTCGGCTCTAGTCGCCGTCGGCAAGGTCGCCATGGTGCCGGAAAGATCGTATACGCGGCAGATTCCATCTACCGGTGGTGGCCTGTGGGCGCCGCCTCCAACCGCGACCCCATCCCTGCTTCTTTCCGGCTGGAGCCTTTTGACTGGGAGATCTTAGAGCAGAGGGATGGTGAAAAGCCTCTGGTTCTCGTCGGCGGCGGGGGATCGGAGGAGAATGCTGGTGAAGGGCAGGATATGACGCCCTGGGTTTCAATAGCGGAAAGGGTGGTGCCTGACTTGATCGCGGCTGCGGTAAGTGCGAGAGACGAGCTGAAGCATGGTGGAGACGAGGAGGTGAAGCTGTACTTTATTGCTAAAGCTGGAAAGAATGTCTTCCATGGAGGTTCTTCAGGTAGCCTCGATTCCATCAAGAAAGCAGCATCTACGCCAGTTAATTCTACTAATATCTTGCGCAAAATATTCTGTACAAATGTTCCACATTCACACATGGAAAATGTCCAAATTACAGTGGCTCCCAAAATTGGGCTTTCATTTCACTCTGAGAATTATCATTATCATATTAGGATTTCTGATAAGCACAGACCGGATTCAACAATTATATGCAAGTGTACCCTTACACAGAGCGGACAACTAAAATTACACAAGATTGAAGAAAATGTAGTGCGGCATCTGGTGGCAGACTTATCTTGCCTCTACAAGAAGCTAGATCTTCGACTTTTTCTGTTCACCAGAAGAAAAATGAAAATCATAGATAATGAGGAAAATGAATCTCTGAACAAGATAGTAATCTCCGCTATAATAGATCCAGATGTGAAAGGAGGGCTCAGATGGCCTATGGGCAAGCAATCTTCTGCTGAGCGGTTCAGTGTTGTGGGAGCTTGGCATACCAAATGTGTTGCTTTAAGGAGCGATAAGATGAGGCTCGTCTTAAGGGAGGCTGATCGATTTGATTTTCTGAACTCGACTGAGGTTTCTTCTGAATTATCTTTGAAAATGATTGAAATTGCCAGGCTCTTGAAGGAAGGAGACATGGAAAGTAACCTGCTGGAAGTGATGGTTCAGGAGGTAGTGAAGCTGTTTTGGGACAATCTATTATGCTGAAGGTATGTTATGAAGAATTAGACATTCAGAAGAAAGTTGTAATGAAAGCGATAGCTGAAAGTATGTGTTCTAAAACTCTCTGTAAATATATGTTTTCATTTTTGTGTTTTGTACGTTTTCTGAAGAAGACATCAGAAGAACTTATATATACTTGCCTGGTACTGCATATGAAATGCAAATATTTAAGTTTTTTCAAAATTATTTATTTTTTTCATATATTGTTGTGAGATATGTACTTCTTGGCATAGAAATGAGACGCAAATAACACAAGCAAACACGGATCCTTTACGTGGTTCGATCCAACTGGATCTACGTCCACGGAAGCGAATCAATCAAATAGTTCACTAAGGTAAAAGAAACGGAGAATACATAGTTTATACATAGAGATGAGCCCTCATCTTCCTTCTATGACCTCCCTCTCAAGCGACACCTTGATACAAGACCTCAATATGCTCTCCTCCTCTCTAACTCTCTAGCTATTCTCTCCTCATTTGTAGTAGCTTAAGATCTCTTCCGTTTGCTCCTCCGTCGTGATAGCTTAAGATCTCTTCCTTTGCTCCTTCTTTGTCTCACACCCTCTCTATTTATAGAAGCAAGAGAGCGGTAGGTGAGAGGTAAGTGAGCGGTAGGTGGGAGGTAGGTGAGCGGTAGGTGACATGTGATAGGTGAGTGGTACCACATTACAAAAGTGCCCTTTTACCTTAGTTCAATAATTAGGGGTCAAAATAACATATATATATATATATATATATATATATATATATATATATATCTCTAAAGAAAATGGAGCAGAAAACTAAAAGGGAAGGTATTAAAATAGGTCATATCTAATGATATCCTGGAGTATCACATGTATGTAAGGCATACACCATGCGGCAATTAAAGGAACAAAAAAGGCCAAGCCACCACTCTACACTAAAAAAAGGGCAAGGAAATAGGAGGAGCTTTTGAGAAGAGCTTGGAGAACGTTGGGAGCTTTTGGAGGATTTCTCTTCCAATCTCTCCATCTTCTTGATTCTTCTTCCTTACCTTCTTCTTCTTCTTCACCTTTTCTTCTTCGTCCAAATTCCTAGAGTGTTTTTTTTAGGGTTTTCTTTCGAAAGCTTCTTGAGAAATAAAGTGAGGGGGGATCTTTGAGGAAGAGCTTTTTGAAGGTGATATACCATCTCCTTTGGGAAGAGAAGCTCCTTCCTAACATTGAGGAAGGCGAAACCCAGCAATCTCAACATTCTCTCTGGCAAGGAGAGCTTCTTCATTGCTTGGGGGAAGGAGTTCGGCTTCGTCACCCTCTCAAACGAGTAGAGCTTCGTCCTACTAACATAGGAGCGTGGATAGTCAAAGAGAATGTGTCCTCAACCTCCTTAGTGGTGAGATTTCTTCGATCCATTGCATTTTACTTCCATTAGGGCCCCGAGGTTTGCACGTTAGAGAAGCTTGGTTAGGGTTCTATTGTGCATAGAGGAAACTAATGTTGGATTAGGAGTCTTTAGCGAACTTTCTCTAGTGAATCTGAAGAGTGAACCTACCCATTTCTTTCTAGACTAAATCCAAAACGTAGGGATGTTCAATTCCATGTTTGCTCTAGTGATTTTGCCCTATTGACGAGAAGATCGAAGTCCATCGTTTAGACATAGAGAACAAAAAGTCTCACAAATTTGACATTTTCTACACCGCAAAGATATTTCCCAACGAAGATCCTTCGCACCGAGCAAATAGAAGTGGCCACATGTCGCTTTGTAGCGACACCCACTTTATCTCATCGATTACCCTTAGGTTTTCCACGTTAGATCGCTAGGATGACTAAAGCTCGCAATCGGACATGAATGTTTGCATATGCTTGTATGTTTGATCGCAATTTGCATATAACACATTGCATGTATCACTTAGATCTGACCAGCTGCTCCGACCCGATCGACTGATCACGTAGGTCCGAACGGTTGCCCTGGCTCAGTCGACCGATCACGTAAGTCAGACCGACCACTCCGGCCCGGACGACTTATCACTTAGATTCGACCGGTGGCCTCGACCCGGTCGGCTGATCACTTCAATCCCATCCTTGCCTGATGGACCCTATTGATCATGACACTCAGTCGACCTCCCCGACTAAACCAATAAGTGACCAACTTCACTTGCATATTTGTGTGCTTTGCATGTGTACTTACATCTTATTCATTCCTCATGACATGTTCGAGCTTACATGTGTATGTGGATGAAATTTATACTTCTTTTTTTAATGTTATGCTATATGTTAAACTCATTTGCATGATAAAAATTTAAATCTTTTGTCTTCGACACGTGCCTATATTTTGTGTCTCAATGAGCACCGGCACTTGTGATATCACTGCACGCATATGTTGTCATATGTGTATGGTATGATATTCACATTTTATGGTGAATGGTGGCTTGCAATGTTAACTCACAGGGTGTGTGAATTTTCTATAACAGTGGACATACCACCACGTCTCTTGTGATGTCACACTCAAGCGTCGCAAGTCTTTTCATGTTGTATACACTATTAGGGTTATCCCTTAGAGCCTTTGAATTCATTGAGTGTATAACATATTTCCATTTGAGTTCATCATTTGCATGATTGATGATCTTGTATGTCGTATGCTTGTACTTGCATCTACATATGTGTTTCGATAGCGAGCCTGACTCGGTAGGTGTCGGTCTCGATGCTTTAATGAGCATTGTTTGTCGAGTGCATCCCGCGAAGCAATGTGAGTTAAAGGATCAAGATTGACACAAGTATGAATGTGCTAATGATCCAAGGGATCTAATTTGTGTCGCCTTGCCTTTTACGGGGTCCGCATTTAATGACCTTATTTAAAAAAAAAAGTATTTTCTTTACTTATGGACTCCACCATAGTTTAAAACTACGCACATAACAATTTAGGCCATATGTGATGCCAAACCTTAATAAAAAAATCATTTTGGGTTGTTAGGCGGTATTTTTAGCACCTGACTATTGTTTTGTGTTGGCTCCTTTGTCCTAACTAGGTGCATTTTTCGACTCGTGCTCTTGGTGTTTTTGCTTGTTTACCATGTTTGTATATACTTAATAGTATATTAAGTCGATTTTTCTTGTAGGGAGTCGTACCAAAATATACACACATAGAGGTTTAACAAGGGGAAGCAATGTAATGATTTATACTCACTTTTTCCTGGAGGCATTGTTATGCTCCTCCCACCAGACATGACTTATATGCGTTGCATGTTAACCCGTGCTAACATTTTTTGCAGATGGAGTATTTTTCTTTTCACATGTATTTGATAGAGTCCTAGGATCGAGTATGTATCTGGCACAGGATTTGAGGCATACAATGCATCGAGCCATGTGACGGGAGAGTAGGAGTAGTTGTCTCGTGTTATGTACCTTAAGTCCGAATTTATATTCTTATAAAGAATTAAGACCGGGTATGTTTATGTGACACCTGACCATTTTTTCTACTTTTTCTGGGATATGTCGCCAACCCCGCGACACCAACCTTTTTACTTTTATTTTGGAAGTACTTTAATTTTCTATTAATACTTTGGTGCTTGAAATTATTTTCTCCTATTTATTTGTGGATTGTCAAGGTTTAATTGTGAAAATAATATATGCTCATTAAGGACCCTAAAAATTTTAAACTATTTACAAAATCTTAATAATAAAATATTAAGATTAATTAAAATTTAAGGTTAAAATATCTTGGATTTTTCAAAACATGCAATTTACTTTTATGCATGGTCTTCGAGCCAATTTTAAAATGGGTTGAATGCATGAATATATCCCCAATCATAATTAATATGACATTCACGACATAGAATTGTGGCGGACAACTGCATCATATTGCATATACCCAAGGAGAAGTTCCCGTGCTTCTCCATATTTGACTTAGCCCAACATATATTTTTACCTAGGAGACTCTGATACGGCTAAGGTGTTAGAGGCATCTCCGACTCAGACATGATATAATTTTTTTTGTGCGGAGTGTTTCTAGCTTTGTAGCTGAATATTCTTTTCTCTTCTTTCCAGTGGCGGCTCTGTCATTTTTTTTGGCAAGCGTAAGCCCCACCTCTTTGAGCTCTACCTTTTTAGGATCATAGGAACTGGAGTTTCTTCCTTCAACTTTAGAGTTGTCGATGTTCCCTTGGATGACACAATTCATGGATTGATTTGAGGGAGTTTGATGTGCTAATAATTTTGCATTCTTTGTTATTTGTATTTTTGAATTTTATGTGTGATATTGCATTTTGAGTAAGGATTTTGTTGTTTTGTTGGAGATATCAGGAAAGGAGAACATCATGAATAGAATTGGGACATAATGAAGATTGACACTTAGGTGCCTAAACAGTGGCACTTAGGTGCTAGAAACTTCTAAATTTGAGTAACAAACCCGAAAGCATGGCAATTAGGTGCCACGCATTGAACATCAATGCGCTCTTATGAGCACTTTGGCGTCACGATAGTGGACTCTTAGGCGCTAGATGTGCAGTTCCAAACTGAGAGCTTGGCACCTAGGAACTAGCAACTAGGTGCTTAGGTGTCTGAAACTAAAATGGGTAGTTGAAGCAGTTCAAACTTAGAGATAATGGGGAGAAAACATAAAAGTAGGGTAGACAAATTTAGGAGGGGTTTCTTTCATGTGTTCTCTTTTTTTCCTTACATGGGAAGAAAATTCTGGAGGAGAATGTCACACATCTAGCAAAGAGGTTAAAAGTTTTGTAACAATATCAAAGAGAGTTTGTGAGATTGAGAGATTGTGAGTGTGCTTGTAATTCATCTGCTTTTCCTAGACCTAAGGGAAATAAGTATGCCGGGTTTTTTTATTTGTTCTTTAAGAAACAATTCTGAGTCTCTTATGTATGAGTTTTACTTTTAATTTAATGTTGATGTTGATGTTGATGAAATTTGACATGCTTAGTGAGTAGATTTTATGTTCTCCTTTGTTGTGGAAATGTAGGGATAAGGGCTAAGCAAGTTGGTGTGAATTATGTGTGAAATTTCTAAATGATGTTGGAATAACTTCGAAACTCATAGACTATTAACTTAGTCAGCTAATTTGTTAAAATTAATCGTGATTAAAGAATTTTGGGAGGAATCTATGAGGAATGATTAAGTTATCTACATGAACACATTGGATAAGAATATCTCATTTGAACTCATGCAAATTGATTAAGAAGCAGGGTTGTCTTGGACTTTTCATTTGATTTAGGGAACTAAATAAATTAATCGTCAACTTTTCTTGCACTACCGGAAGGAGATAAGAAAGATTTTGTTATTCTCTTATTGGACACCTTTAATGAATCATTTGCTAAGTTGAATCCTTACAGAACCACTTCAAATGAGAATTCTTAGGACATGTTTTAATCAACATTAATTTCTCTTAATTGTTTTAAAACTTAGTTTTGTTCATTTTCAAAAATTAGGGTAAGAACTTTTATTAAACTTTAAAATTTTAGCATTTTAGGCTATGACTAGCAATTGTAAGTTAGAACTTTTCCTAATTGAGTTTATCCCTGTGGGATTGATGACCATACTAAATTCCCAGTACTACTGAAACGCTAGTATATTTGTGTGAGCTGCTCATGCTTTGCAGTACTTGGTGTGTGACAGGGTCTTTGGTTGTGTTGGGTCGACTACTTTCACGACCAAATAAACTTGGGGTATACATAGCTTCAGATGACGAATCTATGGTATTTTGACCTGACTACCTCTACCTGTTTAGAGATATTTTCCTTCATGTTGACACCTCTTTTGAGCCGTCGATTATTTTGACAAATCATTGACATCGTCTCGTGGGCCCCGCATGCCTAGGCATCGCCTTTTGTAGTGGTTACGGTGATTCACCGTCTGCATTATGACCCGATATAGATGTAGAAAGCATCATGATTCTCCCTTGTGTTGATTTAAATACATTGGTTTCCCAAATAACTGGATTTCATTAATTTTGTAAGCAAGACCTTTTTTATCGAAAGTTTTCTTTGACATCCCCCAAGATAAAATTAACCAAGGAATATATTCTTTTGGGAGTGCTCTTTACTCCATAACAAATATTTATACTTGATTCTCTGTTGTGAGTTGCTTTCGTAAGGTGCTCTTTTCAGATATGTCTCCAATGTATTTTCGATTCGATCTGGTTTCTGACATATGCTTCGGGGCTATCCACGTCAAGTTCACTTTAAGAAAGTTCTTCAAATCTCTTCTCTCATTTATCTATTGCCCACCATATATCCCTCATTTTAGTTATTCTCTCTTCTTTGGATCATTCATTTTATCCAAGAGAGAGAATTATTCGAATAAGAGAATGATACGACAATTATAAATACATAAACTGACGACTCATTTAAAAATAAAAGAAAAAAATAACGAAAACATAGGACAGAAAAAATCTAAAGGAAAGAAGAAAGAGTACAATTTTCTAATTCAAAATTTTATAAAAATGACAAAAAAAAAAATCAAAATGGAATGCTACTATTGCATTTGTTAATTGGATTGTTAAAGAATATGTAAGAAACATAAAACTTAATTTGACAAGTAGAGCATAAAATATCATCATCTTAAAGTTCATAAAAATCAATATAAAAATGTGGATTGAAAGATCTTAAAAATTAATTTAAAACTCTTTAAATTCAACCATATTTAAAAATTAATAAACTAAAATATCCAAAAAAATTAAATCATTATTATCATAATCGACGCGCTCCCATGGATATACTCCATGAAGAAGAAGCTTCTAAATAGTAACATCAACATGACGTGTCTCAACAATGAAATATTGATGAACCATCTAATCAACAAATTAGAGAAATCACTATAAAATGTTAATATAAGCTACAACAACACAATCCAAGCAAAATGATCACTTGTGATTTTACCGAAATCCAAGAAGGATGGTGAGACAATTTTATGACAAAAGAACAAAAACAAGATCTTTTACGTGAAACAGAATTAAAAGATGTCACTCTTCTGAATTTCGAAACTGTTTATTAGAATATGACACTGGAACCTATAAAGGCAGAGGACAACAAATAATAACAATAGTACGAAAATAAGATATTTTACTCATTTAACCGAAGCTAATCATAATTATTGGGAAAATTTTGTATAGAAAGACGTCCTAATTTATTTGCAGAAAGAGTTAGGAAAACTCTTAGAAATCTAGAGACACGTATCATTATTTATGAACATCTTACTTATGGAAAAATCACAATCGTATGCATTCAAATTGGACTTGAATTATGTTCTGATGTTAAATAAAATAAATAATTTAAAATTAAAAAAAAAACTCTAGAAAAGAAATAATTAGGAGAATTTTGTGAACAATTTGCTTTTGAAGAATTCCCTTTTAAGGAAAAAACATAAATCATTAATAAAGGTGATAAAATTTGATAAAAAAGTTATCAAAATGTTGTCTAATGTTTCTAATTATAAAACTAGAGAAAGAATTTTAGATTTATTAAATGAAGATAAACAAAAACCTAATCTATATGAACTCCCACTTTATATCATTGAAGATGTATATAATCATATATCTGAAAAATATATGACATCTCAAACAAATAATATCTGATTATAAAAATAAAATTCATGATATAAAAGGGACATTATTGAAGTAAAAATAATGCTGCAAGAAATGAGTCATAGATTAGTAACTCTTCAAATTAATAATGATGAAATAGAAGAAGAATCAGCCCTGGAAAAACAAGTAAAATTAATTTACTTAATAATATTGAAATGTTAAATTCTCATAAAAAAAGTATAATGCAGAAATTTTTTTTGAAAAAACTACTAAACAACTTATGTTCGCCGGCGGAAATTGAATGAAAATTGAATATAAATTATCTAATGAAGTTGTATGTAAAGGCGAACATTGTATCCTTACATTATTCTTATTAGTTAAAAATTTATCTTAACATATAATTTTAGGAACCGACACTACAAGAATTTAGTTTATTTTCAATGACCTAATACCATCGACGATTATTTAAAAGCCGTCGGTAAAGTCATTTTTTGGCGGTTTAACTGCAGTTTATTTGATGTGGCAAAAATGTTGTCGATAATTCATTTGTCTGCGGAATTACTGACAGTTTATCTAAACCGAAGGTTAGCCGACGAATCTCACCTGTTGTTGTTGGTTCAAATCCATAACATTGTTATATTGTCAGTTTCTGTTAGTATTATAACTGGTGTCTTAAGTCATCAGAAAAGTGTCGCACTTCCGTCGGAAGAGCGTGGCATCACAGTCAGTTGACTTTGATAATTATTGATGGTTTAAGGTGTCGGATAAGTGTAGCGCCTTAGAAAGATACTGCTTATTTAATAGTCCGTCGAACCATCGTTGGAACTCATTCAGACGGTCATAAAGTCATCAGTAAGCCTTAGAAAAATTGTAGCATAAGAAAAAAATAAATCTCCTTATTCGGCACTATAATTTACACGCCTATAATTGTAAGACTAAAATTTCCTCTCATCATCATTATCCTCATTATCATCATCATGAGCTAGTTGCTTTGATCTCTGTCGTGCATAACACAATACGGCTTCAAACTTTGTCTTCCTCTCCAGTCTTATTTGGGCTAGTTGGGTGGAGACCTGGGCAACAACCTTGAGTGGAGACCTCGACAGTAACCTACCTACGAAGCTCCTCCTCCTGTGTGGTAGAAGTTGAAGCACCAGATGTGCTAGATGGGCACGCATCACATACCAGCTCCTCAGACCCTAACCCATAGACACTACCATTCTTCTTGCCGCCAACAACCTCCTTCCATAGGTCGTAATCAGAAGGATCATAACCTGTGGTCGAACCACATCCCAACTGTTTGGATAGGCTCTCCTTTAACTTTTAGAAGGTCTCCTACAAAAAATATGACTAATGAAGGTTAGGAACTAAATAAACTTTAATAATTATTTGAATTGTATATTAATTAATCTTGTGAATTACTTATGTCATCCAGGATTTGTTGTCCACCAAAGACTGGTCCAACTGCCACCTATGAGTGCGCTTTTGTAACTCCACAACGGATGTCTCCGATTCTTTCTTTATAGTCTGTCAGCATAATTAAACAATTAGCATACATTTAATGTAAAATAAGAGTTAATACATAAAATAAGTCTTATCAACCCCCTCTTATACACTGTATGTGAGAGCGCCCCACTAGTGTGCTTTGAGGCTCCCATGCCTCCACATTCCGAGCAGTGATTATGCTTGGCTTGATGTCTCTTCTTTTGGTAAGAGAAGAGTCTCAGGCCCTAAGCACGGTGACAAACACATCCTCACCAAACCACAAGAGACGCTGACACATCTTTTGCATATTGCCAAATTAGTCACAAAGACGATCCCTCGTCTTGTGCTCGAAATTCCTTCAGATGCGTGTCTCCTTCTTAGGCGGCCTAGACCACTATTTATGTAAATTAAATTAAGAAATGTTAGATTGATAACATAAATACATAACTAAATATTATTATGTTTGGTGTATAACACAAATTCCTGATACCACATGTTCTGATCTACCATCGAGATCTCCCTCCAGGATGAGTACGGGTAATTGTACTTGCTCCGAGTAATGTCCTTAATGGAATGGATGGACTGCGTGAGGGGAGAAAATCTTAAAATAACATTTGATTTGTTTTCTGTTAAATTAAAAGAAAAAACATAAAGAAACAATGTTTGTATTTGAAAAACTTATGTGTTCACCACAACGTGAAGTTGATAACGGATGCTTGTGCTGCCCGAACTAGACGACACATCAGTAGCAGTTGCTGGTGACAATGCTGGTGTGGTGGTCATGATTGGTGGCGGTGCTAGTGTGGTTGTCGCGACTGATGACAGTGTTGGTGTGGTGGGAGTCAGGGTGTTAGGCTTGTTGGGGCAAATAGAAAACAAATAAATTTGTGAAAAAGGTTGGTGTAGCTAGAGTGACGAACAATATTAGAGAGAAATTACTTAATGGATTTAAATTAAATTTAGTCAAACACAAAAAAGCTAAATATTAATTTCAAATATCTGTTAATTCATATTTGATCACGTTCCATTATTTTTTGATTGAATGTTTGACTGATTAATAATTTCCAATTGCCCTAATATCAGTAGGATGTTAAATGATTCGATTTCGAACTGAGCTAGAGTTAAGTCAAAAAAAATTTGATCCAAAATTTTGGCTCGTAGCTTGGTGCATTTATTTCGATCCGAACTTGATGTACAAGTTACAATTCAAATCAATTTCCAAGCGAAATTACCAGGCCAATCCTACATACCTCCTAATTTCTACGTGCCGCCAAAAATTCCACCAAATATAAATTTAGGATCTATCTGATAACAGATTCAAACAAGGATTTAACTTGGATTTAGGCTAAATTCTTGTAAACGGTCATTTTAGGCAAAATGAAATCACAGATCCTATAAATCTAAATTTCACAGATTTGACTCGTAAATCCCATATTTAGTAAATCCTAAGAAGTGATGGATTTACGGGATTTAACTTTGTCTGCGCCCAACAATATTTGGGATTTAACCCATTCTGAATTTAATAAATCCAAATTTACGAGATTTACTAAGTCCTAGTAATTTGAATTTCATATGTTGCCAGACAACTCTTTAATGATGAAATCAGTGAAATTCAGATTTATCCGATTCACCACAGTATTTTTTCATTCATGAAGTATTAATTGAATGCAGGAATAAGTATAAAATGTAGCCATTAAATCAAAAAACATGATGGTGAACAATGTCATATAACTCACACAAAACATTTAAAGCTAAATAACCACCACTACTTATCCAAATGTGTTTGCACTCATCGATGTCACTCTCCATAGTGACCATTTCAATATTCATAATCCCAAAATTAGGCTATGCAAATTGTTGAAATCCTAATCACTCTAATCATTCACTAATAACAACAATGTTCCTTGAAGACATCCATACATGCCATAAAAAATCTACTAATTTATGTATATTAACACAAACTAGAAAAATTAGGTGCTCTTTGGCTGCCGGAATTAAGCAGAGTTTACCAAGGATTTACTAAATATATACTACAAAATCATTATTAACACAAACTAAATAATTTAGGGGTTGTTTTATAACAGGATTTGGATCTTTAAATCCTACAAAATCTTGAGCCAAGCTTAAATCTCATAAGGAGTTGTTTGACAACATATGAGATTTAAGTTATTGTGATTTAATAAATTGTGTAGATACAGATTTACTAAATCTTGAATGGTTAAACCTGAAAAATCAACATATATGACATATTTGATATGATAATTGTTTTTCTTAAGTTTATGGCATAAACTCCTTGAAAGGTTGCATTTTTCTTATCTACTTTATATTTTAGTTTATTAAAAAAAAATTAAAGGATCTAATGAACTATAGCAGAAATCTGCGGTATCCAGAATTATGAAATATGAGGCTTTATCTATGTCTGACAGATTTAACTAAAATTCAGTTTAAATCATGCTCTAAATCCATTACCAGACGTCCTCTCATAATCCTGCTCTAAGGGTCCGTTTGAGGCAGCTTATAAGTGCGGGCGGCGTTTCTAAAACATCGTCGTACCGTTTGGTTCGCGTTTTTCGCCAGTTTATCCGAAACTGCGTTTGAGTTTTTACACTAAACGTAGGTCGCAGGTCGACCCCTGCGGCCAGCCCGCGGGCCCCATTTCAGGATAAGCAACTTATCATGAAACGCACAAGCTGCCCCAAACGGACCCTAAATCTACCTTAAATCTAGGTTAAAAATTATTTTTACTCTAAACATCAAAAACCCAAATGCAAAAAAAAATAAAAATAGATAAATAACATGTCCAAAATTCCATCTTGGAGTGATTGAATCAATATTACCTTCAATTTGATTGTAAGAAATTTAAAAGTGATGCACCTTAAAGAGAAATCCAAGAGAAGGGCGAGGTTCAGGAGACTGAGGGTGGCTGGAGGACGAAATGAGAATTTGTTAACGTCGGTCTCTAATGAATTTAGCTTTTTTGATTGCTTCCCAATGAATATAAAATCATTAGTTATTAAAGTTTGATTGTTATGATGACCATCAATATATAACCTAGAAAAACGATGTTTTGGTTTTCCGACGAGTTTGGTCGGTCGGTTTATAATATGCAATGAATCAATGGAAACATACCATCAGTAATGCCAAAAATATCGTCAGAAAGTCATCGGAAATTACTCATGTATTAAACTGTCGCCAAACTGTCAAAATTTTAGCTGATATTTCCTACGAGGCTGTAGCGTCGGCTATTCCGCCGATTATTATTGTTTTTTCCCGTAATGTTCGTTCTTAGATCAAATAATGCCAACAAAAAACAACTTCATGGAGAATTATTTTTTAAAAATTTCCCGCATCAATAAAATATCAGTTTATTACAAATCCAAAAGATATAATTATCAATGAAATTAATAGAATTAAACAAAAAATATTTCATATTAATTCTTATGAGAAGCAATTAATATTGATAGAATCAAAGAACAACTTCAAAGTGAGAAAATTTATGACTAAATAACCAAACTACTAAAAGAATTACAAAACGAAATTTGTGGTGATAATCCCTAAAGCTTTTGGGGAAAGTAAAATTCACTGCGTTGAGTTATCTTATGAAGATGACTTTAATGAGAAAGATAATCAAACTAAAGCTAGGCCATTCAAACTTCACCAATATTATCTTTATTTATGCAAAAAAGAAATATATAAATTATTAGAATATATGGTTCTCCTTTGAGTTGCATGACATTCTCTATTGAAATTGTTGCTGAAAAAGAGTGAAGAAAATCAAGAGAGATTATGAACTATAAACCTCTTAATAAAATATTTAAATGGATTGGATATCTAATCCTAGATAAAAATATTTATTAAATCAATTAAATAATGCTATTCTCTTTTCTAAATTTGACCTTAAATTTGATTATTGACAAATTCAAATAAAAGAGCAAAAATAGTATAGTGCTGTTTTTACAGTTTCCTTTGAGTATTATGAGTGGATTGTAATGTCATCTGGACTTAAAAAACATACATTTTGAATTTTAAAATATTATAAATGATATTTTTATTCCTTATTCCAAATTTATTATTGGTTACATCGACAATTTATTAATTTTCTATACTATTATGGAAGAACATATTAAACATTTGAATTTTTTTTTAATGGGTTGCTAAGGAAAAATAAACTGGTTATTTGAGCACCTAAAATTAAAATATTTCAAAATGAATTAGATTCTTAGAACATACTATTTTGAACTCTTCTATAGTCCCTATTAATCGGAGAATTGAATTCATTGATGAATTTCTTGTTCTGATTAGTGATAAAAAACTTCAGAGATTTTTAGGAGCTTAAACTATGTTGCTAATTTTTATAAAAATCATGCTTTAGACACAACAACGCTTTTTGATAAACTTTTAAAAAATCCATCAGCTTAGTCTCAGATTCACACTGTTGTAGTTCAAAAAATTAAAGTTAAAGTTAAAAGTCTACATTGTATTCATCTAACTGATTCATCTAGTTTTAAAATTGTTGAAACTGATGTATCAAATTTTGGCTATGGTGGAATTTTAAAGCAAAAATTAAAACCTTCTCAAAGGAAAAACTTGTTAGATTTACCTCTGGGCGATCTAACTTAACTCAATCAAAATATTCTAATACCAAAGTACAAATGTTCACTGTAGTTAAATTCATTTCTAATTTCAAGATGATTTATTAAACATTAAATTTTTATTACGCATATATTATATCGTTGGAAATTTATCATTCATAAAAATGTTAAAAATCGTACCTCCAAACAAATCTTTGCATCATGATAAACCCAACAATCTTTTTTCAACGTTGATATTGAGTATATGAAGGGAGAGACTAACTCTCACCCGATTTTCTTACTTGTGAATTTTTGCAAGGATTCTTATGGGTCGATGACACCCAAGAGGAAGGGTCCCATAACCCCTCCAAACCGAGGTACGCTTTTCCCAGGGTTAGTGGAAGAGGTCGTGGTATCAATGCTACTTGCATGAACTTTACTAAATATCTATATGATGATCAATACACTCCCACTGAACCTTTTTCCTCTTCTGATCCACAATCACCTCTTAAAACTTATTCTAAAATCTTGCAATTTTAATTTTTAATTTACACTAAAATCACTCTCTCATATTCGCGATCTTAATGGTGATGATTATACTTTTACTTCATCACGGGCAATCTTTAATGATATTTTTAATATGATATAAAAAAAATTAATTGTTATAAAAGCATAAAATAAAATTTCAATATTTAATATGTAAATAAATATGAATACGATGATATGTATGTGAATGCCCAAATTTTTCATCAAATAATCTTTTGATGGACTAGACATTTTATTCAAAATTAAAGTGGATAAGCTGGAGAAATTTTTTTTTATTTTTGATTATATAATTTTAAATATTAAAATATTTATATTGAATATTTTCTTATTTTATTCTTATTTTTATTTTATTTTATTTAGAAAAAAATAGTTATAATTACTGTTCTATGCTTCAAGTTAAACATATATTTTTTTGAAATCACTTTACAATCAGCATATTTTTAAAATAGATAAAATTATTTTAAATATCATAAAAAATAATGTTTATTTAACAATAATAAAATAATAATAATAAAAAAAAAACAATAATAACGGTAAATTACGTTATAGTGCATTTTTCGTCCTAAAAAATCATCAGGCAATTTCAGGGCTCGGCGGTCGAATCCATTTCTCCCCTCTTCCTCCTCCCTTTTCTGCGGCGGCTCTCGTCGATCGAATCACTCGATTCCATTATCCTCTTCACCCCCTCTCCTCCCTTTCTTGCTCGTTTCTGCTTCCTTCTTCACAGTGATTGTTTTACAATTTCTTTCTTTGTCTTTTACGGCTTCAGTATCGGGTTAAGGGCACGGCGTCAGACGAAACCAACGAATACTAGGGTTTTTTTTGGGCGTGCGACACTTCTGGAGGTGCGCTCTCGGGGCTATTGTGTCTCGCGGTGCTCGGGTTCTCGTTAGGGAAGAACCCTAGATCTAGGATTAGGCCGTCGCTGGACCTACTGGGATCTTTTCATTTGCTGAAGTATGATGTTCTGGCGCATGACTGGGCTGTCCACGGCTTCGCCGGTAAGTTCCCAAGCTCTCGGGTGTAGGTACCATGGCGATGTCTGTTATTTCGTTCTTAATATGTATATATATTTTCTTACGGGCATCCGTTTGGGATTATCTAGTTGTCGAGGGGTGCTAGAGGTTCGGGGTTATTTTGGAATGTTGAGAATATGGCGCGACTCGGGCAAGTGGCTATTAATTGTTTTTCTAATTTTGCCTGGATTTTATGCTTGTTTTTTAAGGCGTTTTGTTTTTCCAGTAGAAACCGTGGAAATGGAAATGATTCATTCTGATGTTCTTTGATGCTTTCCGAATTGGTCAGTGAACCCTATAAGTGATTATATAATCAGGACACGTAGATCAATGGTACATGGGTTTTCCTCACGTGTTCATTTTTATCTTTGGTGCCATTTTTGCTCCCGTACTTTGGAGAGAATGAATTGGGAAGCGAAGAAGATCCGTGAGTTGTTCATGAAATTTAAGGCAATTCTATGACGAGGAGCTGTAATGTTCTTTTAAATTGTTTTCTTTTCGGTCTTAATTTTTTCGATAGAAGCTTATTGATTTTCTATCTGAATCTATAGCTGTGGTTTTTTTGCATGTGGAAAACAGCCCATCATTAGGTTTGGGAGTTCTGAGAATTTATTGTTGGATTAAATGGCGCTGGGTGCCTGCTTATATAATAACTTTTTATTGTCATGTTTATTATTTTCATCATGCCGAAGTTTTTAATGTGTTCACACTTATAAATTTTGCTGCATGATCCATAAAAAATCTGTTAGAATAAGTTATATTCTAATCTATGTACGTTGGAAGCAATTACTCATCTATTTATTTTTTATTTTGTCTACTGTGCTTGCAAGGATTTTGTCACTGCACTGATGCATCACTTTTTGTCTGACTGCCTTTGATTTCTATGTACGAAATTCAGGTGGACACTATCTTGGATAAGGAGAATTATGCATTGGAAGAGCTTTTGGATGAAGATGAAATAATTCAAGAATGCAAAGCTCTGAATAACCGCCTCATTAATTTGTAATGGCTGTTTATTTTAGTTACTCCATGCATCTTATGATTAAAAAAATTGTTTGTCTTATATGCTTCAAGTTGATGTCATTTATTTGTTTTAGCTGCAAAATCCTATTGTCCTCAAAGCAGCTTTGATAAAATCTTTCCTTCCTGTTCAAACAGTATAAAAGCTTATGTTGATAATCTATTTGCTGAAAGTGTTTTACTGAATATCCACTCTGTGTTCTATTTCCCAAAAAATCTAAATATTTGATTTTCTCGCTTTTGCCGAGGTGACACACTTTCACACGCCTATAAAACATTTAGAGGTATCGTTTATCTTTTGTGACATTTTCATACGTATATACTTACATATCTAACATCTGAACATTCATATGTGCATGCATACCATCAAATCTTAGGAATTTTGCAGATTAGGACATTTTTGTTGTTATAGGACAAAAATCCAACGCAAAGTCCTATTACCGGCGAATATATATCGAACAAATGTCGGACTTAGTGATGTGGGTCGCAAAGGTAATTAGTGTCGGAAACTGATGACGTAAATGTTTGCATCCGAAATGGGCATTGTTAGGATGCCACGATGAAATTCTCGTGGATACAAAATCTTACTACGAAACAAGCGTTCAATTTTGTTGGACGTAAACTTAAACATTGTAATATGTTGCAATTTTGTGACGTTAATTTGCATCAATAAGAGGACACAAATTCGTCACAAACCTGCAGTAATTTTTTTTTTTTTAAAAGAACAATAACATTTTGTACTCCTGCACAAAACAAATTGTGCAAACATAATATAAGGGTCCATCTAATACATACTCACCACAAACACACAATAGATTACATAAACATAAATCAATAAGGAAAATAAATACAATTAACATACATTACATCATACATCATATTGTCCATTCGATAAAAAATTTTAAATTTTAAATGAAAATTATTTATGCTATATACATGTTCAAATATCAAACATGAAAAAAAAAAACATAAACTCCTACCACGCATCCTCTTCGCAATCATCCGCATTATCCTCTTCTTCCTCATAAACTGAACTCAGAGGTTGCTGGCCATAGCGTCACAACCTGCTCTAGTCGCACTACAGGGATCTCAACTCTCTGCTGCCCCTCATGTAGTTGACAGAGCTCCTCGGTCTTAGCAGCGACACACTAGATAAGTTTGTCATGGACTGATGACGACGACCTCAAAACTTGAGCAAATCGGGAGTGAGCGTTCTCAAATGAAATACCCTTTACACCCAGGTTGTATATCATTCCCTTCTTCCCAACAACCTGCCTTCAAATCTTGTAATCAGACTCCTTAGGAGCAGACTGACCAACACTGCTACTAGTGGTTGTCGGACTAGCGGTTTTTGGGCTCTATGTTCGACTCTGGCTCTGCATGCCCCACATAATTAAAACCAAGGAATAATTAACATTTTACATAACCTTCTTAAGAATTCATATACACCTTTTTCATACATATATTTATTACACCAAAGTGTTATAATTGTAAATATAAAAAATTGGGTGTTGGACATGTAATTACATAAGAATTGTGTGGCATGTATGTTAATTTCCCTTATCTTTTAGTTGGGTTTCGCTGCATGACATATACTGTTTTGGATGGTGTTTACATTTATTGGTTTCTTTGAGTTTTTGAGTTTTGGGAGATGAAAAAAGCACATGCTATCTAGGATGCCATTGTAGTCTTTTCATATGTGGGAGTACGTACCATCATTAATTATAGTTTTAATTTGGGCATACTATTCAGGGTATTTTTGTTTGTAGTGTTTTAAATATGCACGGTCTTTTCAGCTGATATCAGTTAATTGGTTTTTTTAAAATCTTTTGGCATGGCATTCTAGGCTTTTTTGGCAGTGTTTTGCGGCTCAATGTTTTTAGGGTGTCCTATAAGAATGGAGTTTTTTTTTTTAAAATTCAATCTAAAATAGTGTTTGTAATTTTCACTACAACAACAACAACAACAAAGCCTTAATCCCACTACGTGGGGAGTGTTTGTAATTTTCACTGATGTGTAAAATTTTCTTTTTACTTGTTTTTTTATGTTATTTTATGCGTTTACATGTTGTTAGGCTTGGATCCATTGCTTGGTTAACACGCTTCATCTTTTCTGAATATTGGACATCAGATCAGATGTTCTTCTCAAAGATCATTGGTTTTGATAGAAATAATGGGCAAGTTAATGATATGATTTCCCAGTCTTATATTTGATTGATTGGAATATTTAAGTTGGTCATAATCAAAGGCATTGTTTTAAAGATTTTGGTACTTTTTTCTCAGAAGATTATATTTATTTTTTATGTAATCATATAGTTTTTTTGCTTCATGTTGTACAATATTTCTTTATTCTTATTTATAGCCTTCGGGAGAGGGCTCAAGTCGAGCAATTGATTCGCTACATCGTTGAAGAAGCCCCTGAGGATGCCGAGAAGAAGCGAATTTTCAAGTAAAATTCTGAACCCATTTTGAGTAATTATTTTATAAAGATTCTTATTTTCCCCTTTTTTTTGAATATTATTTGCATTTCTTCTTCACGCAGGTTTCCATTTATTGCTTGTGAAATTTTTACTTGTGAGGTTGAAAACATATTACGAACTTTGGTTGAGGATGAAGAGGTTTGGGATTTTATTATATTCATTATTCAAAAGTAGCTCTTTAGTCTATTTATATGTTTTTTCTTGCCTGGACTTACTAATTCTACAAGGATTCTTGTTTCTATGCTTTTTTTTTTTTGCAGCTGATGGACCTGTTGTTTTCCTATTTGAAGCCTGATTTCCCACATAGTACATTGTTGGCTGGTTACTTCAGCAAGGTTTTGGTCTTTTTGCATAAGTTATTTAAATGTTGATTTTAGGCATTAATATTGAATTTTTGCATGTTTCTACTTGTTAGGTTGTTTTATGCTTGATGGCGAGGAAGACGGCCCAACTCATGACCTATGTTCAAGTAAGACAAATTATCCAGTTCTTTCATTAGGTCAATATTAGGATCTACTTGAGTGCTTGTAGGAAATTATTCCGAAGCTTTTGCTGATGTTTATTATCTTTGCTGATCAGTGTTTTCTGCACCTCCTTGAATGATAAACTTAGTAAATGCATTCTTAATAGCCTTGCGGGTTTTTTTCTTTTCTGTGAATAACTTTCTCATGTATGTTTATTGAATTACTTTTGTATCATGAATTACTTGCACATTTTCTAACTTGGTTTTTTCTACCATCATATAGGGTCACCAAGAAGTTTTCCATCAACTAATTGATTTGATTGGCATCACATCTATAATGGAGGTTGGTATTCAAATCTTGTTGTCATTTTTTTTGATCGTTGGATATTAAAAAAAAATTGTCATATTTTTTGATGTCATATGTTCATGACATTTGTGCTTTAGACTGTGTTTTGATGCATTCAATTGATTTTGCAGGTATTAATTCGGTTGATTGGTGCTGATGAAAATATGTACTCGAACTATACTGATTCATTGCACTGGTTGGATGATGCAAATGTTCTTGACTTGATTGTCGATAAGTTCAGTTCATCGGTATGTGCTATAAGCTTATATAGTCTCTTATTGTTTATGACCGTAGTGTGGTAATAATATACTAGTGACGAGCATAATTTTGTTGTTTTTATGTGCTGTAGCCTTGCTTATTACATTTATTGATGATCAATGTTATTTTTATAGTCTCTTATTGTCTATGATCCTAGATTGGTAATGATATACTAGTGACGAGCATAATTTTGTTTTTGTTATGTGCTCAAGTCTCGCTTATTACTTTAATTGATGATCAATGGTATTGTTTGTGAGGATGTGATTTTGTCTTTGGTTATTCAGAAATTCATGTTTATTTTATGGCCTAATATTTTGTTCCAGACTTAGACTTACCTTTTAGTTTTAGCATTCACATTTACTTCTTAATTTCAGTAACTTATATTAAATATTTTCTAATTTCTTGTACAAGAGTAAAATTAGTCTCTAGTTCTATGAGCTTGATAGTTAATAAAGATTCATGAATAGAAATAGAAACATTTGATTAGAGAGGAATAGCTTCCAATGTTTATTATTGCAGTAGAAAGCTTTAACCTATACCAATATTCAACACTAGCAAATAGGGGTGTAAACGAATCTAGTCGAGCTCGAGTCACACTTGGCTTGAGCTTGAGCTTGATTAATTTTTTCGAGCTCGAGCTCGAGCTCGTGCTTAAGTTTAAGAGTTCGAGATCGGCTTGTTTAATATGAAAGAGAGAAAATAATAATAATTTAAGCAATTTTTATAATAAGGTGACAGATAAAATGAATAATTAAGAGATATATAATAAGAAATTACGTGATATATAAATCTTAAAATTTAATATATTTTGAGTATTTAATATATGTTTTTTTTAATTAAGCTGACTTCTGAGCTCATGAGTCGAGCCAGGGTTGGCTTAAGTTTGGCTTGTTAGCTCATCGAGCTCAGTTCACGAGCCATTTATCGAGCCAAGCTCGAGCTGGCTCACGAGTCAGCTTTACTCACTTACACCACTACTAGCAAACACTCGTGCAAATGCTCTAAAGATGTTAATAACATGAAGAATGCATGAAACAAAAAGTTTTCGCTGCATGGGTGATTAATTCATAGATTTCTATACTTATTTGAAGGGAAGATTATTCATAGATTTCTATGGTTTTTTGAAAGGAAGATAAACAGAAAATTGAAGTATTTAAATGGTGCTGAATAGAAAGTTTTCTGTTGTCTTTTGTTATAATTATGATCTTTACAAATAATACGGATGAGGACAATTACAACATACATAACATTCACACATTGCTATTTACAAAAAAGTATCATCATATAATTTTCAATTATTCATCCAAATATCGAAACTCTTAACAAAACATGAACCAAAATTTTTTGCTTGTCAAAATCTTAAAGTTTGTTTGTGACGTGTAAATATGAGTTTAACAGTTCAAGAAAATGACGAGTGTTCGTTTTATAAATAAGTTTACATGATATGTATGCTATTCCCTTATTTATATTTTCATTAGGATCATTTTTTATTGTAAGCGATTGTGATGATAATAAATGTTTTATTGTTGTAATCATAGTTATTTCTGAAATTTTTATTAAACTATAATTGCATTTAATCATTTAATATTATAAATTATTAAAACTGTATTTTTTATATTTGTAAACCGTCATGTTTTAGTCTTTTTAAGAAAAGATAAAATTAGTATTTACATCTTATTAGCTGCTTAACATGTTTATTGACAAATATTATGATATTTTTATTTTTATTTGTTTGTAAAATAAGTCAATATTATCTCAATGCAAGTTAGAGGAGGCGAACTGACGACACATTACGGACTCAAATATTATTTCATGGACGTAATTAACTGTAAACATTGCAACTTACTGTCAAAATACTTGTTTCATCATCATTATTTCGGAGACAATAAAATTGCTAAATACAAGTACATATGTGATCTGAATTGTACAAATCGGCTAGACCGACCGCTTCTTTCCCTCATTCCTCATTCATGTGACTTAAAGAACGTATAACATGATACAAGATAGGTTGTGGCCATTGCTTTGTCAGCTATTTGGCTTTGTCAGCTATTTGGCTTGGGGCCATCTGACCAACCCTCTTTTATTTTGTCTCAATAATATTTTGTAATATCCTGTCCGATTGTGATTTGACTTTCAATTTCATGTAGAAAGTTTAAAGTTCATGGAGTTAATATTACAAAAGCTAACACTACAAATGAAATCTTCTACATGTTTTTTCTTCACTTGCTATTAGAAGAATGAGGATTTACTCTGCATTTGATAGTGAAATAACATCTGTCTAATAGTTGCGCCATCTTCATCTCCAAAAGGATAGCCCTCACCACTCTTGAACAACTTCATGATTTTATTTACTATAGCATCTTCGCGTTTTAGGGGATCATTAGTTTGGTAGCTGCTTTCTTGACACATTCATTCTTTGCTCTTGTTGTCTCCTCATGGTTGTAGTATTTTCATCTCAATGGGAGGTTTGTTTTTTTCATTTCGGTTGCCTCTATGACTTCTTATTCGTTCTTTCTTCACTGCCTTCATGCTGTTTTGTCTCCACCTAGAAGGTAGGATTGATTCAATCATCTATGTGGCTTCCACCATCTTGTGGCACCACCTCATCAACTAAGTTATCATACCACTTTCATCTCCAGGGAAAGGATCAATGCAGTCATCTCTATCCATGTCTCCAACCTTCTCCTTGTGTCCCAATAAACATCCATGATACTTGAATCAATTTTTATTTGATTTGTATTGTTTAATGCTTTATTTTTGAGCTTGGGGAAGGATAACTTTTTTTATTTTATATTTACTGCCACTGAGAGTTGTTTCAATTGCATGGAGCCTTGTTTTTTTTTTCCAGATCATAATGCTTCCTATTTCTGACGTCCATGACCTATGAATCTTTTTCTGGTTATCCTCAGCGAATGATGATTTATCATCCCACATCATAGAAATAAGCTATGACAAATCCACAGAGGAACAGACCCAGATTATTTTTTTTGAGGTTAGGATGGGGATTGGGTGTAGCCTCAAAATGATTATCAATCAACATCATGTGGATGAGACCTTACTATACCAAATAATGGTGCAATGATGACTGAGCCTCGAAGCTTGGATAATGTCCTCACTAAATATCATCGGAGGGCTTATCGATGCATGAGCCCCAAAGTGGCAGGTGAACAATATGTTCTTCACCTGTTAAAAAGTCCCCAAAGGGCTCACTAATGAGTAAGTCTTGGATGATATCTCATGTTAGATAAGGCTCCCACTAAAATCCTTAAGAGGGCTTAATGTCACGTAATCCCCACATGAGCATAAGAGCAAGCCCTGTTATGGAGACTAAACTCTTCTAAGTATGTGGAGATTACCTAACTCTCATATGCATTAAGCAAGCATTGTGTTTTGTTCTACATCGAGTCATCTACTTCGTTGATTCAAAGTTGCCTCTTCATTGAAATTAAGTTACCACCTTTGCTGACACGAGTCACTCTTCATTGAAATTAAGTTACCACCTTTGCTGACACGAGTCACCTTATTTATTGACATTTGTCTCCACTTTCTCCAACAAAAAGTCTCACCCAATGTCTACTTCAAGTCGTTTGCATCTCTGCAGGAAACATTGCCATCATATGTGCTGCTCAATTCTTTTTGAACAACTTTGTCGCTTTGTTTTATTATTGTTTTTGATGGCAATACTTCGTTTCCTCCACTTTATGTGATATTGCTCTACCATAATTTCCTACTGGACTTCCTGTCATAGAACATGTAATTTTACTAGATGAAAGTATCAATTAAGGGGAAGTCATTTGATTTGTGGCCTCGAGTGGGGCTTCATATTGAAATTAAAGAATTCATTGCATCTTAATATTTTTCCCCTTAGATTGCAATTTTGTCATGCAGATTTTTCAAGACTCAAAATATATTTTGACTTACAAACTTCGATGACCTGAAAGTTGCGGCTAACTGTTAGTTCATGAAATATTTATCGAAGACTTGAAATTGTGCAATTGGGTGATGAGGCTTTTTTTATCCGTATGATACAGCACACATCTTGGGGCATTCTGATGTATAAAGTTAGAATTAAATTATAAAAGTAATGAAAAATATGAAATCATAAGTAATATAGACTAGCATTAAAGTAATAAGATCATAACAATACGTCTATCCTACTCTTAACTCAATATAAACAATCAACTCTTAAGTCATTAAGATCATTACTTATTAATTCAAATTATTCCCTGTTCTCTCATCATTTAGAGCTTCATTACAAAATTAAAATTTTTGCAATGATTAATTCTTTCATGGCTGTTTCAGCGTTGTCCTAATCTTTCTTTTCATTTTTGATCTCATGCATTTTTTTTCCTTTTCTTTCATAAAATTCAATGAAAAATATTGAATACAAACAACGGCTATATTAACAACTCATTTTAAATAAAATCTTTTTCTAATTTTCAATTAATTTAGTTATTTGAAAAATGTTAGAAGCGTGGCTAGGGAATGTTTTTCTACTATTTTTTTTTCTAACAAAATTATCCTTTTTTATTTCTGAATGCTACGGGTGAAGCCTGTGGCTTAGGTTCAAGGAGGTGTGCACTATTATCAATATTGTTTGTTTTAAATTTAGGTGTAAAGAAATCACAAAATAAGTTTAATTTATGTGTTAAATTTATAAATTAAGTTAACTTTTAGGCTTTCACCTCTTCAAAATCATGCAAAGACGCACCTCAACCCCATTGAGGCGTACGTCTCATAGAATTTTTCTCAAAATTTTGTTGAGGCAGGCATTGAGTAGCGCTTGTACTTCAGCAATTTTGAACATGGCCTTTATTTATCCAAGTACAATATTTGATGCAAATAATCATTCTTAAAACAACTCCAAAGAGCCATGTCAATTGTAAATTATGGCTTCAAGCATTATTACACTATCAAAGGGACTTCAAATGATGGGAATTGACAAAGTTAAAAAAAAAATCTTATTATAATTAATTTTACATTACCAAAATTTTTTTGAATTTGAGCACATTTTAGGCTTGAAATGGCTAAATTGCATAACCCCATACCCCCTTCACTCGACATGATGGCATGCACATCCTAGTATATTGCTGCTATCAGCTACTCATCACTTGGCCCAGTCTTCAAATGAGCCCTTGGCATCATCTTCGCATGAGTGTTTGCACTATGCCTTATGATTGTGGACGAGACGTTTGCAATTTTGCTCAATTTGTTTAACTAAGCCAAAAATTTTCTTAATTATATTATTGATGTATGCTAGAGAATTCATGTTGGAGTAATAAATTATTATCTCAGCGTTGCACGAGAATTTGACACACACTTAGATAAAAGTGACAGATATGGACATTGGAAATTTTTACGTGAAAAACGTGGAAGGGAAAAAAAAATCATGTAGCCCAGCCTAATAAAAAATAATCAGGTACAGTCCATTGTCCCACAGGCAGGAAAATATCACACAGTTATGGTGTTCATAGGCAGGAAGACTCGTTGCACGGAGGTTGAGAGCAGCTGCAGAATGTTACTTCTGTACAACCCTTTGAAAGGCGTTGTTGTGCAGTGTTTTGGACAACTCACTATTTCGTAGAATGCTTCACTCCATGACTTTAGCTGCTACTCGACATAGTGCTTCTTAATTTCGCAATATTGTTCGATACTTAGAACACGTTTTTTTACTCCGCAAAGTTGGTCGTTCAACATGGGGCTTTGCTACTCTGCAATGTTAGTTGTTCAACAAGATGCTTTGTTACTCTGCAACATTGGTCGTTGTTCAACAAGATTCTTTGTTACTCTGCCACTTTGGTTCAACAAAGTGCTTCTTTACTTTGCATAATGCGTCGTTGCAATGAGCTTGAGACAATCGATAGTGTTCGACGATAGTCGGTGAGCAGTGGTCGACGATGACCAACAATGTCAGGAGTGAAGCCTTTGCCGATCTTTTGCGCAGAACACTATACTTCTGCTCCTTTTCTCGATTCTCTTACAAGCTCAGGTTTTCCTCTTTCATGAAGGTGGCAAGACTCTATTTATAGAGTCTAGGAGTGGCTTCTCGGTGAATAAGGGAAAAAAATTCAAACCACTCCATTGGACAACCCAGAGAGATTCTCTTAGTTGGATAAGATTTGAGTGCCTTAACGATGTCAAAATTTTGTGATATTGAGCTCGTTGGATTGTCTTGTCGATACACTCAATTTGATTATAAGATTATCAAATTTGGATTCATGTGATCTTCCAATTGGTACCAGAAGCTTCCAATAATTGTGTAACCACTCAATATAGGCTTGATTTGACTCGAATTGCACCAACTTTGGTGTCGTGTTTGTTTCGTCGAGCCGGACGATTTGACAGTAAGCTTGCTGAAATCAGAGTTCTGAATAATTTTTAATTGAAGTTTGAACATTCTTTGCTAAAAAACTTGCCTCAAGAACCATGTCAGGCTTTGATATCCACGTCGGATGATGAAAATTTATTGACGGCGTATCAATTATATTATTAAGATATATTATATTTATGCTTATATCTAATATATCCTATACAAATTCTATAAAAAAAAAATCAAAATGCTCTTTAAGTGTTTACCTGATTATATTATTAATTTGATTTTTTTTTAAATTTTATTGGATCTAATGAATGTTTATTGTATGCATCTTCATAATCAATAGAAAAAGATATAAATTTAATATTAATTTGGAGTAAACTTATTACTCTACAACTACTAAAATTAGCCAATGATCTATCATATATTTGTTTATATAATAATTTAAATTTACCTCTGAAGTACATCTTTGCGCTTTAATGTACAACAAGTTATCACGAAACTTAATCATATGCCTTTTCAATATCATTAAAATTCATGATCATATTTTTTTATCTTCACATTTAGAGCATTATCAAAATTTTTAGATTTTGCATCTCTTATCTCTTATTTTGCTATTCTATAGATCACTTTTTCTCATTTTCTTTGATGCCATATCTATTATATAAATTATCAAAAGCTATAACTTGTTTTGTTTCCCACACCATTCCAAAACTTCCAGCTTTCATTGTTTCCTTTTTTTATTGAATTTGTATATACTGTAAAACCCCTTTTAATTTTATTTTACATATGGGGATTGACCTAGAGTTGATTAACATTTCTTCTACTAGAAATAACAAATATGTAGTGATATTAGGATGAATGTTAGGTTTTTTTCAGTTTTTCATTTTATTTTATTTTTATTTTGGTATGAACATATCTGCTTTTCTTTTTGGTGTTTTTCCAATTGATATTTTTGGTGTTTCTCCTCTAGTTGTACGTCTATATCTGCCATGTTTAGTTCATAAATGGCTAATTAGTATTAAAACTTCTACTGTAGTCAATTTTTGCAATTTACATTCTTTTAATAAGAAAAAGTTTAGCTTGTACTGGTTTTCTTGGTTCATAACAATGGTTTTTTTTTTGTGGTGGTTCTTATACTGTTGTTTGCAATTTTTGTACATTGGATTTGCATTACTAATTTATGCAGCCAATTACAATGCTATCACCCTTGCCTCAAAATTTTTAGTCTCTTTATCTATTCCGTAGTTAGTTTTTGTGGATTTAGATTTTACTGAAAAAGCTCCCAGTCTAAAATTTTAATGTTAAAGATTTATAAGGTGATCATTTTTTCTTATATTTTGTAATTTTGTACAGAATTTGCCTGAAGTTCATGCTAACACTGCTGAAGTCCTCTGTGCGATTACTAGATATGCTCCTCCTGGACTTGCAGCCAAGATTTGCAGCCCAAGGTATCAGTATTGGCGGCTACTGGTATTGTCATTAAAAAAGATTATTGCATGTGCTTAGGACCTTTGCTCTAGTTTTTTTTTTTTAAAAATTATTTTCTGTTTACAGAGGTAATATGATTTTTGAGAGTAATATTGTGCGTTGCAGTTTTGTGGGAAGATTATTACATCATGCCTTTGAAGATTCGCGACCCAAATCTGTTTTGGTGCACTCATTGTCTGTATGCATATCTTTATTGGACCCTAAGAAATTGTTACCTCCTCCATACCAATCATTCAGAAGTCAGCTAAGCCGTGGAACAATGGTCAATGCTAACCCAGATACTGTTAATGCCATGCTAGAGAACTTAGGTGCGTTGATTTATAATTTTCTGTTTATTATCAATTGGATGAAAATGCTCAGTCATCAGAGTTTAGGATTGATAGTATTCATCTTTCTAAATCAGTTGAAGATAGGTTGATTTGCAAGAAGAGAGAGGGGGGTGAATGATTTAAATTTGAGCTAATCCAATTTGGGATAGAAATCAGTTCATGATTGAATTAGCTCTAGCTCACCCAACTCGCAATACTATATATATATATATATATCTGTGTGTGTGTGTGTGTGTGCATGCATGCATGGATGTATGCATATATGTATGTATGCATATTTACATGCATGTATGTATGGATATAGATATGGATATATATATATCTGCATATTTATGATAACTATAGAAATATGAACTCAAAAGATCTTTTGCTTCCAGCTATTACCTCTTGATTCTAGTGTTCATTGTTAGCCTCTCAATGAAGAAATCCCTTTACATGGCACCAGCCACGAATGACAGTCATTGAACTTCAATTCTCCATCTACCTTTGCCTCTAGACCTAGCATAATTAAAGAGAAGATTGAGAGATATAATTCAATACAATTCAGCCTTCTCATTTTTATAGAGCTCAGAGGGTGATCTGTTGGGATGTAAATGATCTGAGTTCGTGCAAGGTTACTGTGCATTTGTATTCAACTTGTTGAACTTTTAGGTTGTTATACATCATGTTTGTGTTATACTTATTTGAATTTGAGTTGAGCACTAGTTGACTTGGAATAAATAAAAATAATCAACAAGTTGAACACTATAAATTATTCTTATTATGTATTACGCAAACAATGTTGTAGCCTGGTCGTACAGGGCTTCAGGCTCAATAGTAGTGTTTTTATTTGAATTCAATGAATTTCCAAAAGAAAAGCCCATCATATAATAAATTGAAAAAATAATAAATTAATAATATGTTTATATATTTTTTGAGCCAATAATGAGCTGAAGAGGATCAAACAAGTTTTTTTTCTGTGTTTGACTTGCTTGAAAAGTGAGTTTAAAATAATCATTGAATATTCACACGCATATTAGTTAAATGAATTGAACGTGAGCTCTTTGCTATTGATGATTGTTTTTGAGCAGCTCTAGTTGTCGACATGATGATAGCTAGGGTAGGAACTGTATTACTCAAGTTCATGGACTTGTACATGATTTTTTAGGAGTGCTGGAAAAATATTTGTATCATAACCGTTCAGTGTATTTTGATTTTGCCATCTGTTGGCGAGAAATTTGACTCCACATTTCTAAGATGTGGCTTAATTTGTTTCGCTAGATTTAAGCTCAGTTCAAGCCAAATTTATTTGATCGTTAAACTAATCACCCAGTCTTATTGATGGGTTTGTATGATTAGTCAATTATATAGAAGGATGGAGGTGCAAATGAAGCATCTGTTTTGATTATTGCTTGGTGAAGAAAATAGAAGGTAGCCTTGAGTGCTTGCTGATGGATGAGTACTGGGATAACTGAAGGAAAATTTAACAAAATCCCATTGTATGGCAGCTTTTATCTGGAATGAGAACGATGAATTTTAAAGGAGGAGTTTTAAAGAAAATAATTTACTGATGGTTATGCTAAATTAATTTGGTTGAGTTTTGAGGAGAGGTTGTTTTGATGGCGTTAGCTTCAGCTCGTAAAATTGAGTGTGCAAGTGTATGGTAAGTTAGGGAGAAGGAATAGGCAAGTCACAAGACAATAGATGTGTATGATTTGACATGCGAGTTGAAGAGTCACCATTGAGAATTATTTGCTGGATTCGACTAAAATATATTTAACTCCAAATACACTTATAAAAGGAATGAATAGCGGCAATAATTATATTATATAGTTTTTCTTTTGTTTGGTATAAGTTGCATATAATTATATTTCCTTTATTTCTCATTACTCGGTTGACATTTTGATACATGATGATTTGAGTAGGCTGATCCTTCATTCTTCTCCCATTCTCAAGATATTGATACTTCTTTCATCACCCTTAGTTTAATAGAAATTTTGCATAATTTTCTTGGCTTTCATTATTGTGCATGCTTTTGCACCATTTTTTTTTGCACCACAAGCACTCTAGTTATTATTATGGGCTATTAATATGACTAATATGTTTAGGGTTAGTATTATGCATGATTGTGGACTTGAGTCTTAGGTTTAGGGTTTAGGAGAGATCGGCTACCTCTCGAATTGTAGGTGTTTTTCTTTATATATTTGTGTTATATTATTTTGTATTAGTGAAAAAAACATTTATTTTGCTCTAGTTTATGTTTAAAATTGGCTTGGATCGTATCAAATTGGTATCAGAAAACGATTTTGTGAGAAGCAAAAGATGGGGAAACAACAAACAATGTCTCATTGCAATATTGGGAGTGGGATCAGGATACAGTCGCGGCTTGGAAAAAGTTGATTGTATTGCTGCCTACATCGTCGCGAAACAGTTGTGATTAGAGCTAGCGGGTATGTAGGATTGCGAGCTAGTGGGGACATGCCAAGGTCGCTGGGATGCCAAAATCAGGGATCCAATTGCGATTAGAGCTAACTGGGAAGGAGACGTTGGAATCACATACATCGCATGATGACAATCATGATCAGAGCTAGCGGGGAAGACAATGACGAGATTGCGTAGGGATGCCAACAACAGGATCATAGAATACAATCGTGCTTAAAATCGAGATTCCAACAGTTGTGCTTACAATCATGATTCCAACAGTTTCCGTGCTTACAATCGTGATTCCAACAACTCTTACATTCGCAATTCCAACTTGTTGGGAAGCAACAAAATGGCCATATAGCGACCTAGCTGGGAAGCCAAGCACGGGATCAAGGATACAACCTGCCTATACAGTCGCGATTTAGGCAATTCTAGAAGCAATGAAGGGATAGCGGTTGACGACCTTACAGTACAAGCACAATTTAAACTACTTGGGAAGCCATCGACGGGATTTTAGCTTACACAAGTTTAGTTTACTTGATAAAATTATACATGTGAGTAATGACACCCAAATGAGTAGACGCTCTGGAGAAGAATTTAGAGAAAGAGGAAAACCAAATTAGATGTGAAGCGGAGGAATATTTTTCATCTCTGAAGTGGCGGTTCTAGTCCGTGGAGGGAATATCTGCTTCCACTCTTCGAGAGATCGAGTAATGAACACGAGCAACAACAACTAGGAGGATTCACATGACATTTGGGCAACATCGCTGCTTTTGGCAGACCGGGAGCTGTGGTATCAAGCGAAGGAATCAAGGGCAGACTCGAGTGGCAACACTTGGAAGAAGAACACGACATTTGGATGTTTTTAACAAAAGGAAGCAAGTAGGATTGAACGAATGAGTCGAGAACAGATTTAAGTGACAACATCTAGAGAAAATTGCACGACATATTGAGGTTTGGGACAAGCGACAACAAGCAAATCGTGACGGCATGCAATTTGGGTTTGGAGAAGATCACTTCAATGTTATTTGGTTTGGGATAAGGAACCATGGTGTGTGGGACTTTGACGAAGGGTTGCATCCATCAGCACCAATTCCTTTTGTGGCAATAATTTTTCGTGCATAAGATGATTCAGAAGTAATGATAGGAACAAGAGAGGTGGAGAAGAGCGGGGGTGTTTGTAAGGGACTAGTTTGGATATTGCAGCGTATTTAGGAGAAAGACAAGATCGTGGTGCTTTGAGGTGAACCCAATTTGTGTAAGATATTGGTGACGCTAAAGGCTATGATGAGGGTGATTTAGAACACATTGCTAAGATTCTTGATCGAGTTGCATAACATGGAAGAGAAACATGTTACAGAGTTGACAGAGATTCCGTGGATCAGTGAGCTAATGGATGAGTTGTCTGGGGCGATAATATTCTCTTGGATTGAGTTGAAGTCATGATACCATTAGATTCAGATGCAGTTGACAGATGTGCACAAGACGAAATTTTGAGATGGTGAGAGTCACTACGAGCCTCTGATTAAATGGAAAAAATGCTAGATGAGAACGCCACGTGGGAGCCAAACGACTTGATCTAGCATCAATTTCGTTTTTTCCCACTTTGTGGATAAGATGCTTTTTTAAAAGAGGAATATTATTACGTCTGCGCCTGAGGGAAATTTATTCTTTTATTATTTAGTATTGTGGAGTATAAATAAGGTTAATATGTTTAGGGTTAAGGTTATGCATAAGATTGTGGTCTTGAGTATTAGGTTTTAGGGTTTCAGAGCCTACTTCTCGAATTTTAGGTGTTGGGAGAGATCGCCTATCTCTTGAATTGTTGGTTCTTATATTTATTTATTTGTGTTGTGTTGTTTTGTTTTGGTGAAAAACAAATATTTGTTTTGCCCTAATTTTTTGTGAAAAATCGGCTCTGATATCAATTTGATACTATTAAAGCTGATTTTTCACATAAATTTGGGCATGACAAGTATTTTTTCTTCACTAATACAAAATAACACAACACGAATACATAAATACGAGCACCTACAATTCAAGAGGCAGACTTTTTCTCCCAACGTCTATAATTTGAGTGGTAGGTGCTCTCCCAAACCTTAAGCCTAAGATTCAAGACCACAATCTCATGCATAATCTTAACCCTAAACATATTAGTTCTATTTATACCCCACAATAATAAATAATGAAATATTAAATTGCTCTTAGGCACCGGCATAGTAATAGTTCCCTCCCTAATTGCAATTTAATCTTTAATTAATTATTATTGGGGGTATAAATAGATTAATATGTTTAGGGTTAGGGTTATGTATAAGATTGAGATCTCAAGTTCTATGTTTTAGGATTTGGGAGCCTACCTCTCGAATTGTAGGTGTCGGGAGTTGTCTCCCACTTCTCGATTTGTAGATGCTTATATTTATGATTTTATGTTGTAATCTTTTGTTTTAGTGAAGGAAGAAATATTCTTTTTGCCCTAACATTTGTAGAAAATGGCTTTGATACCAATCAAATACGATTCAAGATGAATTTTTACAAAAATTAGGGCAAAATAAATATTTTTTTTTTTCAGTAATACAAAATAACTCAGCATGAATACATAAATACAAGCACATACAATTCGAGAGGCAGGTAATCTCTCCCAACACTTATAATTCAAAAGGTAGGTGTTCTCTCCCAAATCATAAAACTAAGACTGAAGACCACAATCTTGTGCATAACTCGAACCCTAAACATATAAGTCATATTTATATTCCACAATAGTAACTAATAAAAGAATAAATTGCTCTTAGCCACAGGCGTAACACATACCTTTTTGTCTTTGAGCTTGTCTTACATGTCTTGTCGACTTGCTTGTCCTTGAGGGGTGTTTTCCTTTCCAAAGTAGCTTGGTCATGGCCTTGTATCTTAACATCCCTTGGTTGCATGCATCTTCCCATGTCTCGACATCACTCATGTGCTCACACCCACTTTATGGTTTGGCTGCTAGTCTGGTAGTGGAAGCATGAAGCACTACGCTCGAGCGGGCGTAGTGCTGCTTGCTTGGACCGGTTTGGTTCAGGTTTTCTTGTGTTTTGGAATGTCTGGTCGGCCTTTTGGCCCATATTTATTTATTTTATTATTATATATTTGTGTTTCGGAGAGTCTAAGGTTAGTTTTGGTCATGTTTCTGTGCATGATAGTTGTCGTTATTCTGGTTTCCCTCTTGTTGGGCTTTATCCAATGGAGGGTGGTATTTCGGTTGTAGCTCGTATGAGGTGGTGATCTTCTTCCATGGGGTGAGTGGTGCTCCAGGTGTAGCATGTTTCCGATATAATATTTATCCTTGACTTCCCATCCTTCGCAACAATCTCATCGCCACCGTCACCTCCTTTTTTCGCTGTCGAAACCATCAGACAACACTCATTCTGTCTTCTTGCAAGCCGTCTGCTACCACTCATTCTAGCCACCCTTCTTCACTGTCCAGCTACCCGCCTTCGCTATTGCAGCCTTAGACAACCCTCTCTTTGTTGTTTCACAGTCCCACACATTCCTCCCATCATCTCCATCATTTTTGCTCACTGCCGCCATCTCAAACAACTGTTCCTGGCTATTTGCTGCTGTTCTAGCCTTCCAACGAGCCCTTATTTGTTGTCGTTCAGCCCGCCAACCTTCACTTTTCCCTACTACAGATCACTCCAACTTCCTCTCCTACCTTCTATAGCCATCCACCGCCACATCACCATCCTTCTATGGATCACTCACCAAACCGACTATTACCTTTGGATATATTTAGTTGTGTTTGTTGTTGTATTTAAGTGAATGTAGTTGTAATCACATATTTGATTTCAGTAATAATATTTGTGTTCTTATTATTGTTTGGGTTAACTTCGTATTATTTGCTATCAAAGTTAGCCTAACCTTAGTTCTATCCTATGATTTCTAGCTGAAATAAGAGGATCAAATGGCTGGACAGTTGGAACAATAGAAATTAGTTGGAAGCAACTATTTTTGGGAGGCTGCAATGAGGAACGAGGCGTGGCAACGAATTAGGAGTGCGGGGAAGGAAAGGTCGAGGGTAAATACTCCCTTGGAAGAAGGCAACCACCTCAGACGAGTTATAGTTAAACTAAAAACCTTCACATAAGAATCAAATTTATAAGTCCTAGGTAATTAGGATTGTGCCCACTGTTAGAAGGTTGCGCCAAATACTTTAAGGTTGATTGACCTCAGAATCTCAACATGAACCTGTCTTTGCTGCCCAAGTTTCACTGCACCCGGTCTAGACGTGGAAGTGGTTTTGGGACCGCCGCGAGATTGCATCAACACTATATTAGGATCGCAGAGGGTCCCATGTGGGGAAGCTTCCGTGTCAGACGACAATGAGGAAGAGTGGGAGATTGCATGGAAAAAACCACGGTATGTTGCTGTTTGGGCTGCTGCAACGAGAAAGGGCGGCTAAAAGAATTGTGGGGAGGATGTGGAATGGGAATAGGGAAGATAATAACCTCTTTGGGAGTGAGATACAACTGGAACACCATCTGAATGTTTGGATACATCCCTCGAAGGGAAAAAGAGACGCCGGCTACAATCCCGATACAAAACACTCCAAAAGCTGAGTTAAAACACGAAAACAACATTGCTTTTAGAGAGGGTAAATTGGAGTGGACTTCACTCCCAATAGGAGCGAAATCCATGTGAAGGAATGGTCGACTGGCCTTCCTAGACTTGTCAAATTCGCAATTTATTGTGGCGGTTTGTGGTACTATAGTAGGTATCACAAAAATGTCTCTGTGGGAAGCTCCTGCATCAGTCTGAAATATGGCTATTTCTACAGCCACTATTGGAAGACCCATTGTAATGGGTCTACCTTTGAAAAATGTACTGCTTTCGTTGTCCAAAGTTCTGTGGTTTTGATGCCTACCGTTGATTATGGTTATGAGCTATAGACTGGTAACGATGCAAGATGCAGATGGTGTTGGTGACTGGTTGGGGTGGGAAGATTTTATTGTTCATTAAATTTCTGTTGTTTCCTTTTTTTTACATTTTCTTAGTATAATGTTATGACAATCTATGTCTCTTGAAGGTGATTTATTGAAGTTACTAGATGATTCTGCCTCAGAAGTGGTTTTGCAAACTACCTACGGAAGCTTAAATCCTCCTCTTGGGAAACACCGCTTGAAGGTATTACAATGTCGGCAGATTACATAGTACCTTCGTGTATCATTCAAGTTAGAAGTGGATATTAATTCTTATTTCTTTGATAATATTGTTTTATTTTTAACTTTCTGTCTAGGAAGCTGGAATTGCTGCATGTACACTATGTATATAGTTGTAGATATGCCATATGCTTTCTTAATATACTAGAACTTTGCATTTTGTTTAATATTACTTCCTAAATGATAGCTCAAGTTTTATGTCATTTCAACTAATTTTTTACCTGTCAACTATCAGCAAAAAAAGCATACCATATATACATATATATACATCTACATATATGTATATATATATGTATATATGTATATATGTATATATATATATATATATATATATAGATATATATATATATATATACATACGTATATGTATGTATATACGTACGTATATGTATGTATATACGTACGTATATGTATGTATATACGTACGTATATGTATGTATATACGTACGTATATATGTATATACGTACGTATATATGTATATACGTACGTATATATGTATATACGTATGTATATATGTAATGCATTTACCTTTGTTGTTGGTAACTTAAAAATTCGCCTTGCAAATGGATTAAAAAGAGCATCTACCCTTAGACATGGATCATCTACATTTAGAGAGTGGCCTTGTGATTACAATTGATCATTTCTCATCAAGAATCCTGAAAAAGGCATGTGAAATCAAAGTTCATTATGGTTATAAAATAATTAAACTATGATTTACTCCATGAATTGCAAATCATGTGACATGTTCTATCGAAAATACAATGAAAATTTTTATAGTTTAATGTTTGTATTACCGTTTGATTTATAACAAATATTTAACGAAGACAATTTTTACTATTATATTTGGTTTTTTTATGAGGAATAATCAAATTGAGAACATTATGGTTTTTTATTCAAATTTTCAAATGTTATTAGCCAAACTATACAGTATAATATAGCATGATGGTTCTTTAGAGCACTTTACCTTAAATTCTTTTCTTGAATCTAAGTTGAAAGAACTATATGAACGCCTTTTTGAGTCAATAATCTTGCGTAGATATTTATTTGTGGTCTAATGTTATTCTTTAACAGTATTTTATACTAAATAAATTGTGCAGGCAAGAGTGCTATTGGCTGTCTTTTATTATTTCTAAACAAACCAAAACTCGCTATTTATAATTTTTTTCCCTACTTAGGAATTCTACAATTAGTCATATTGAAACATTCATTCTTTCATAAGCATAAATTGTTATTCCCATCCAGACACTACCCATGCTACTGATGATTTGGCACTTTTTTTAAGTTGCTTTAATTTTATTTGTTTTGGTGCAGCCTGATTATCTTTATTTTGGAAAGTGTCTGTTACACCTTGTTTATTTATGGAACTACAAGATTCATGGTTTCCATTTCATTTTTTTGAACATCTCGGAGTTAAGCATAGAATTTATCCATTGTTTTTTCAGCTTAACGTGTTTTCCTCATACAGATTGTGGAGTTCATCTCTGTTTTGTTGACAATTGGTAATGAAGCTGCGGAGGAGGAGTTGATTCATCTAGGGGCTATAAGAAAAGTTCTGGATTTATTTTTTGAGTAAGTTGCTCGACTATTTTCTACTCGTGGAAGGGTATTGAAGTAGGAGAAGGTTGATCATTAGTTAGTTCTTCTTTTTTAATTTATCTTTGTTTTCACTTTGTCTCATTTAGGTATCCTTACAATAACTTTTTACATCATCAAGTGGATAATATTATTGGATCATGCTTAGACAGCAAAAGAACTTTACTGGTAGACCATATTCTCAGGGACTGTGACATCGTGGCTAAAATTCTTGAAGCAGAAAAGCAGCCTATTCTGCCAGCAGATTCTAATAAGGTAGTTTCCATTTGGTTTTTTTTCTGTAACCCATGAAATAAACACTACCATAAAATTTCTAACTAGTTATTGTCCTTGTATTGACAACTCTTTTGTTGAAGCCAACTCTAGCGGCAGAGGGACGACCACCTCCAAGAGTAGGCAATATTGGACATTTGTCACGGATGGCTAACAAGATTGAACAGGCAGCTAACTCTAGTGCTATAATACAGACGCATCTGCAGGTTAGCCTCCATATCCAGCTCATTTTTTGACATCTAGTAATTTTTTAGTGGCTTTAGTTAACCTTGAATTGAATGCCTAACAGCGGCATTGCTAGTTGAGACTTTTGTATACAAACTACTGTACTATGTCAAGTATAAATTCCTTTCTGTTTTGTTAATTCTCTTGAATCTTGTCATTCTGAAAGATATTTTTAAACGCTCATCTGTTCTTGTATATTATGTTTTCAATTTAATCAAGATTTTGTACTCGTATTTGTGTAGGAGTCAAGTGTGGCAATGTTGCCACATTGTACAGCCTCAAATCTTCAATCAAAATTTCATGTTTTATGTTTTATCAAATGCCTTTGTAAACTAGTGAGAAGATGTGGATCTTGTGGAGGATTGTTGGCTACCTTTTCTTATTTACTAGCATTTTCTGATTTATGGCTAACTTGATTTCATAAACTCCATATTCTTCAGGAAAACAGTGAATGGATTAATTGGCACACCAATGTCCTAGTCAAGCGCAATGCCATTGAAAATGTTTACAACTGGGCTTGTGGGTATGACTTCAGTTTTTTTCTTTGCTGCCGCACTGATTGGACCATTGTATATTTTAGTGATTTGTATTTTGTCTGAAGCCTACTTAAAATATTTTTTTCTTTTAATATGAATATAAACATTGAGCTGTTTCCTTCTGTTTTGCATGACAATGGACCTACATGTTTTCTGACAAAATTCAAGATTTGGTTTTGCTAAAGATTCCAAACAATTTTTTTTTATGGTCTTTATTATTATGTTAGACCTTTGGAGTATGCACATACTTTGTTGTCATTCTGGACTATTAGCAGCTATGTACAGAAATCTGGGCTTGTTTTTTTGTACTCCAATTATATATATTGATTGTTTTAACGACAAAGTCCCTTGACTGAAAGCTTTTGTTTAGGTGCATTTCAACATTAGCAATTTGATTTCTAGTTTGCTAATCTCTTAAGACTTCTTATTGTTGGGGATTACATGCATAGTTGTGCTATGCCTGCTTTGCCGACATTCAAGTGAATACCCCTTCTTTCCCGGAGATATATTTTTTAATGAAAAGTTAGTGATCAAGAATATTGTATGGGAAGAAGCGTTTTATTTAGTACCATTTGGAGTTTGTACATGAAATAAATTGATCCTAGTTTTCATTGGATTGTGGATTTTGGCCATCTTTAGAACTTGTGCATGTATGGACAAATCATGTTGGTGTTTGCTTATAGTAAATTGAGACATGGTTGACTTCCGTGAATTTAATTTATGATGTTATCTAATTTTTATGCTAGCCTGTATTCAATAAATGTGCATGTATTTTCTAAGAGCCTGAGATTATTTGAGAAATAAAGAGTTCTGCTTTCTCCACCTCTTTATCCTCTTGCCCTTTACAAATGCACACTTAACAAAGAAGAAACATTGTTTCAGGATTTATCTGCAACCTCTTCATTTTTTTCTCCATGTTTCTTCATCAACTTGTGCTGTATGCAAATTTGATCATTTATGTTAATTTTGTGTTATTGTTAACATAATTTCTATGCTTAAAACATGCCTTGAATATCTTGACTTCGAGACCATAATAGAAAATAGGAGTTGAGCAGCGTGATCTTGCTTTGATGACTTCACAAATGTTGCATGTTATTGAAGTTGAATTCTGCAATAGTTATTGTCGCATGATATGGATTGCGGTACTGTAGCCACTATAGTACCTGCGGGTCCCCCTCATCCTATTTTGATCCCTTGCCTAATTATATTTTCTTTCTAATTCTATTTCCTTCATATTCTAACTCATTCCTAGTCTAACTACTAGTACTTATTATAAATATATGTTGCTTGTTGTCTTAGGGTTCAGCTTTTGATTGATTCTAGATTTCTGAATTTTGTCCAAGTCAACCGTCGGGGTTGTTTTTCCTTCTAGGATTGTATCCGATGACGACTGATACTTCGGTTGTATCTCATTCGAGGTGGTGGCCTTCTCCAAGGGTTCGCGCGGTGCTCCTACTGTAGCTCGATCCTGTGGGGATATTTATCCCATTCAACTCTTCCGAAGCCCCTTTCCAGCCATCCCCGCACTGCTGCAGCCCTCCCTAGGCTGTCCAGCAGCCCAACACCCTTCCCTTCATTGTTTCCAGCACCATCTTTGCTGCAGCCACCCGACAAAGACCCTCGTCACTGTTTTCCTGTAGCCGGCTACCATCTAGCTCCCTCCCATCTTGCTGCCATCCCTTGTCGTTGCCTTCCAGCACCCAACCAAACCCTTTCCTGCCACCTCTCTGCTATCCCAGCCTCACAAAATCCCTTCCCCCGCATCCTAGCTGCTGTTCCAACGTTTGAACCAGCTCCCTACCATCTAATCCCTACCATCTAATCGCTGGCTCAGCCCACACAACCCCACACCACAGTTCACAGCCCCCAACCTTCTTCCTGCAGCCGGCCAACACTCCCCTTCCCTTCCTGGTCGCACCCAAGGCCAACTCACAACCTCTTTCACTGGTCACCACTCTTGGGAACCATTTTAATTGAGTTTGTTAGTGTTGTGTGTCTGTTGTTGTTTTTCTCCTTTGTTGTGATCTTATAAGTGCTTACTTGCTTCAAATAATAATATTTCCTTTTCCATTGTGGTTAGGTTTAACTCCGGTATCAGTTCTATTCATTGAATGGCGTATATTCCCCAAACAAATCTAATCATAAGTTTGATTTCCCGATTCATGTGCATCACATTAGTATGTATGGAATATTTTTTTATAAGACATTAGTATTCCGTTAGCATGTGCATAAATTGATAAATCCAAAAAAAAAGAAAAAAACCACCATCATTATTTTTATTTTATTATTTTTGGGGAGGGGTGGGTGTGCTTCGTTTGGATGAAGCAATATTAAAATGTCCGCTTCATTTTTTTTAAAAGACTTGGCTATTCTATTCATACTAGTTTACTTTCTTGATAAGTGTATTTTTTTCCTTACACTTTCGATGTCTTTCAATCATTTTGATTCTTAGAATGAGTGTTTCTGTTGCTTGGGAATCATGTTGATTCTTTCTTCTTTTTTTACGGTCATGTCATTGTATTGTTATCAGTAATCTTATTTTCTTGATATGTTTGAAAAGGCGCCCAACTTCATTACAAGATCGAGCTAGGGATAGTGATGATGAAGACTTCCGAGACAGAGATTATGATGTTGCTGCATTGGCTAGCAATTTGAGCCAGGCTTTTCGATACAACATATATGGAACCGATGATATTGAGGAGGTATTGTCTACGGAAGTTTCAATGATTTTTAATCTTCCTTTTTTTTTCTTTCGTTTAATTTATGACCATTCATTTGGTCATGCCAATGCATGTCTTTTGTAACTGCTTCCTAATATTTGATCTTATAACTGATTTATGACCATTCATTTGGCCATGCCAATGCGTAGCTTTTCTTGCATGCTTTAATTTTTTGTTCATCTTTGTTTTGTTTGAACATTACAAACTTAGGTTTTGCTTCCTTTAATGTACTCTACTATATCAAATTTGAGACGTTAGTAGGCTAGGTTTTTTGTATTTTGTTTTTTTTTTCAATGGTGCTCATTTTCTTTTCTAGCTTTGATTACCCTCTTTGATTGGGTACGTTGTAAAATAGGTCTGTGTTTACAGCATGCTTTTGTTTTGTTGCTATCTTGTGAGGTTTATGAGACTCTCGAATTTCAAAGTTCTCTGAAAAATATTGGGCTACAGGAAGCCATATTGTGGTAAGATTGTTTGGTCATTTTGCTGAGATTCTGTTGGTTATGATTTATGTGCGGGGGATTAAATGAAGGGATCTTGTGGATTTTAAAAAATGCACGGGCCGTTGTGTAAGTCGGTTCACAATTGTAAGATAATATGTGCAATTTAGGTTAAATCTCAAAATGGTTCCCTAGACATTCATATGTGCAACGTAGGGACCTTTATGTAAATCAATTCAAAATAGTAAGATAATATGCACAATTTGGGTTACATCTCTAAATGCTCTCAACTTTTCATATGTGGCCAATTTAGTCCTAGCAGACAAAATTGATCCAAAATGGTCCACTGGGGGCTAAAGTGGAATCAGTTCATATGTGGCCAATTTAGTCCTGCTATACAAAATTGATCCAAAATGGTCCATTGAGGACTAAAGTGTAATCAGTTTTGTATAGTTGAGGGGCTAAATTGGTATCAGTTCTGTGTAACAATTTCTACATGAGGAGTTATTTTGGATTAATTTTCATTCGGTCAGTGGACTAAATTGGAGAAAGATGGCATACTGCGACTAAATTAGCTAATGTAGGGACCATTTTGATTTAAAAGCTTTCTGCAACATGATAGTTAAAGCTAAGCAGTGCAGCACTGGAGATCCAGGTTTCATAAAATTCTGTTTCCTGCTTCGCTTCTGTACATACTTGCTAGTTATTTTGCCCAGCAATAGATCAGAATAACAGGTCTATTTGCTCATTAGAACTAATTATATTCAAAGGAAGTTTGAAGTAGCTAGAAGTTTAGCAAATGCAGGTCACCCAATACTTGGTTGCAGCTTTTCACTGTTCACATTCAAAATATTTGGTATTTAATATTTTGGAATTTACCATTTAGATTTATAAAGCTCGCTGCAACATGGAATTTGCCATTTGGATCTTATAGTAGCCAAGAATCAATATTTTATGTTTAATTCTCATTTTTAATTCATTGTGAGCGAGAGACATGTTTCTTGTCGGCAGAAATAGTACCATATGCAAAATTAGCGTAATTGGATATAGAATTATTTTCCACTGTTTCATATTTGGTGGTCTGAAATATAGGTCAAATGTGGGAATTTTTCTTAGGCATGTTAGCTTGCCTTTACACAATCATCTTGAATTTTGAGTTTTGATCTTTATCTGGGTATGAATTTCTTTTTGTTGCTGGTGACAATCTGCAATCATTTTGTCTGTGATTGCATCCTGTTATCCTATTGCTTTTTATAAATTTTAGAATATTTTACATCTTTAAATGCTCTTTCGATCTACATCTCATCATCATTTTCTGGTTAGCTATTTTTTTATGTAGTTTTAAGTTTAAGAAATAGCTTAGCTAATTATTATTATTATTATTTTATGTTTGCCTGAAATGTTCTTTGCTTGGTTGCATGTTTTTTAGTACTACTGCTCATTAAAATGCATTATAGTGTAGTTGATCATTTATTTGTTGCGATAACATTGTGCAACCGTGCATATTTAATGGTTCTTGCATCAGCCTTTCTTACTGTATGACAACCATCATCTGCTCTTCCTATTTAAAGTTACGATGCCTTTTTTTTCTCTTGGAAATTAGTATGCCTACTATATTAATTTCATCATTATCATTTATCAACTTCAATTCTCCGGCTTGACATTATTACTGTTTTCTTCTAATGACGGTCCTCCTGTTTAAAGAGGCGATGGTTGTAAAGTTCCATGTTTTTTTCGCAAATTGAATTTCTGCTGTTCAAACTAAATTTTGATTTCGCTAGGTTCATGTTTTAGATTTTGTGCCATGTCTTTGATATACATTTTTGTGGATTTGGCGTAGCAAAAACTAGATGCACACATTGAATACTTTGATCGAGTAGCCCATAATACTGGTATTTTGGATCACTTTTACTTAATTTTCTCTTATTTATATTCAAATGCATGAGCATTTGAGCTTTGTATGTATATACATAGCACACTATAAAAAAGTAATGATGCATTTATATGCATAGCACACAATTCTTATGTATTTACATATCTCACGCCTATTCGTTTATGTTTACACAAATAGCTTTCATATCTTTAATACGCATAAAAAATATCACTATTGCCACTTTTTAAAAGTGAAATATACCTTTCATGCATAGGTTTAAAACACCAATTGTAACTATGGAAGTTTAGGTGTGAGATATATGAATACATAAGAGTCACATGCTACATATGTAAATTTCCCAAAATTGAATTGTATGCACGAGACGGATTTTACTATATTTTTAGTTTGAGTTTCTAATGTTGATTCATTATCATCTGATTACTTTTAGGCATAAATATGGAGGTGAATGTTATCTTCAGTGAATTGTCATTAGAAGTGAGTTATATTTTTTCGCGCATAGGTTTAAAACACCAAAGTGATGTAAATATGAAAAGTTTAGGTGTGAGATATGTGGGTACATAAGATTCGTGTGTTACGTATGTAAATTTCTCAAAATTATATTGTATTCACGAGAAGGATTTTGCCATATTTTAAGTTTGAGTTTCATATAGCGATTTATCCCAAGTATTATCATCTGATTACTTTTAGGCATAGTGAATATGGATGTGAATGTTATCTTTATTGACTTTTCAGATTCGTGTTTGTTGCTCACCATCTTTTCTTTCAACCCCACCTCATGTACAAATCGCTAGGCTCTTTTGTCAATTATTCATAAATTGCTGTTAGTTTGTGGCAACGCATTTTTGTCAATTTGTCCTGCTTCAATCTGTTGACTAAATGCATTTTATTTATCTGTGCAGGCTCATGGATCAGTTGAACGTGATGACGAGGTGTGTTTCTTGCGGGTTTTTTTGCCATCACTACATGATATATTTATCTATTTTCAATGAGTGACTAAGCGGTTCAATATACATTTAGTTAAACTTACGCGATGTCTTTCAGGAACTAGAATCAGTGACTGAATGATGATATTCCTCTCTTGTATAGACACAGTTATTTACTATTTGGGAACTTTACACACATACCTCACAATTCTTATGTATTTAAATATCGAGCACCTAAAGTTTGATATTCACACTTTCAAATAATTAGTTTCATAAATTTATGTATGAAAAGTGTATTTCACTTTTAACAATCTAGTGATGGAGATATTTTTATGTGATGTGATGTAAGATGTTGGATATGTAAATAGATAAGAATTGTGTGGTATGCATGTAAATGCTTTTTAATCTAGTTGACTGACTGGTAAAATTTCAAATTTATTTAAGCTACAGGACGTTTACTTTGACGATGAATCTGCCGAAGTTGTAATTTCATCCCTGCGTTTGGGGGATGATCAGGATAGGTACTATCTGCTTGCTATATTCATTCCACTACCTTAATTATGAACTTCTTTTTCCGTTCCATTTCTTCAGCAGAACTCTTACAAAACAAGAACTTTGTATTTACAGCGGTTCATTGTTCACAAACTCAAACTGGTTTGCTTTTGAGGAGGATAAAGCTGTTAGCGATCCATCTAGTGCTTCCATTGCCTCTCCATCTCCTAATTCTGAGGACACTGACGAGGTTGTGGTTGGTGAAAGCTTAAACCCAATTGACAGAACACTCAACAGAAAGTTTCCAGAACCTGGAACCGTTTTCTTAGGGAATGGCCCTATCGATGAACCCATGGAAGATGCCGGTCATTCGAGCCCCACAAAAGAAAACGATAAATCGCCTGAATGGGTTGAATGGAGGGAGATGACCGACCCTAGCGATCTCTGCTGTACGAACTCGACTCCTAATGTCCCAAATGGCGATATTGAAGTGAAAAAGGTTAATGAAAAAGATGATCATAACCTGAGTGTTGATAAAGGCATGCCTTCATTAGCACAGAATGATATAACCAACCAGGAAGCAGAGAGATCGGCTGGCCCTGCTTCTAAAGCCCCTCCTGTATTAGCCGAGGCTAATCTAGAGCACGAGAATCCGATCGAGGAGGATAAGTTGACTTAGGCATTTCTGATTTTAGCGGGCTGCTCGACACATGAATGGGGCAACAGCTGATACAGTAAATTAAACTAACGGGCGGCAGATTTGTTATCGTAGAACCCTTTGTACATCAGGAAGTTCCATTCTAGGCGGTGGACTTTATATGCTTAATTTGTACCTGTACAAAATTATAGCTCTCTGACATCCAATTATATCTGCCAGCATCTCTCATACTAAGGCCCATCCAATGCCGCCCCTATTAAAACCTGCTTTGGTTCCGTAACGTTATTCTCTGATATCAGCGGTCTAGGTTTATGTATTTTCTTTGTTATGCTTTGTCCTTTGGAATGTCAAATAACTTTTGTAATTCTTTTCGCTATCAATTCCGTCAGACATTAATATTTGTTGTAATTGTTCCCAGTGTTATTGTTTTAACTTTTGAGGTTTGATCACCAGGTGTGAGACGTATGCGGTTATTTGCCTTGCTTTTTCTTAATTTGTAGGATATTAGTTTCTGGAACTAGTGCTTAGCCGGAGGGATGTCAAAAATTGAAACAACAGATGGCAGAATTGGTATTGTCCTCCCATATATTTTCTGTTGACTACACCTCTTGATGAATTTGTTTAAGGTTGAATTTTTATTTTTTTTTGGGAGCATTTACATGCATATCACCCAATTCCTTTGCATGCATTTACATGCTTTTAGAAGATTATAACTAATAATTTCATCAATATTTGCTTTGCATTTGATAAATTTTATAGTGACCAATCAGCCCTTTAGATTTGCCAGGATTAATATTAATATGATCAATTAAATAAAATTTATTTTAAATTTGATTTATAATAAATTTAATAGTTCTAAAATTCATTTTGATCCATTTTTTTGGTCCGTTGCGATTTGGTCCTTCCAGCTATATATTTTTTCTCGTCATATTGCGATAGCATACAATAGATAGGGTGTTTGTTGATAGAAATTATATCAATTTCTTCTATGCACTATTTTAAATGATTTTAATGTAATTGGAATTTACATGATGAGAATCATTTAAAAAAATTTGTAGGCCATTCATTTTTTAAATTGATTTTTTTAGTTTTTTTTTTTATTTAGCCTTTTTGAGTGTTCTGAAGTTTGAAATTCACATACCAATTCAAGTTTGATCGCATTTAACCAACAATCCTCTTTAAATGCAAGATGAAAATGCGCATTTCACTCGACCCTTCTTTGCTTCCCAAAATGCTCCTCAATTCATGATTTTTTCAAAATAAATAAAGCTAATAAATTTTCAAGTGAGAAATTATGATTTTTTAGTTTTTATTCGTAACAACTTTTAGATGGTTTTTTCAATTTATTTATTGTTTAATGTTTACAAGCTGAGCTTGAGCGAGCTCAGACATGGCTTGTGTTCAACTCGTTCTAAATTGCTTGTGTTCAAAATTAGGTCATGTTTGAAATTGACTCGTAAACAGTGTGTTCGTGTTCGACTCGATTTAAATATTTTTGTTCGTGTTTGACTTGTTAAAATTAATTAGAAAAAATAGATGTTGAGTATTTGATTTGAATCAGAACAAAATGTATGCAAAAGAAGCCACATAATTGCATTACCAGACGAGCTATTATGATTTATACTTCGATATAAATATAAATAATATATTATTATATAAAGAATAATATGATTTTTTTTAATTTTCAGCTAAAACAAGTCGAATACGAGCGAACAAAGAGCTGTTCGTGTTTGACTCGTTTACTTAAATAACGAACCAAACACAAACTGTTAAAAAAAAACGATTTTTTTTAATAGCCCTAGATGTAAATAATTAAATACTCAATGTGAACATCTACATAGACTTTAACATCTATTTAGCCGTTTGTAAGTCTAGTTGTAGGATTGTTATAGAAAAAAACATTTCTTGAAAGTTGTTGCGGTCATAACAACTTCTAACAAAAATAGGCTCCTTTTTATGGCCATTATTTATCACACTATAGCAATTTTAATGGTAAAAAAACTATTTCTCATTAAATAAATTTGTAAAAAAGAAAGTTATAGCAAAATAAAATTGTGGCAATTATTTAGAAAATAAAGCTATAAAAAATAGTCGCAAATAAATAAATAGGATCCTTTTGGAGATATTGTTGTATGCAAAAATAATTTTAGTTTTGAAGAAATAAAGGAGCATTTACATACATACCACCCAAAAATTATGTATTTACACATCTAACACCTAAGCTCTCTTTTCTACTCAAATTTTTTATAAAAAAAAATATTACTATTTTAAATTTAAAAAAAATTAAAAAAATACAAAGAAAATTTAAGCAAAATAAAGATGGGAGCTATCTTGAAAGCAAAACTAACAAATGAAAATCAAAAGCTTATTTCGAATTAAGTTTTGTTTTTAAAAATATGTTTGATACTTGACTTTCTTAAATTATTTTATTTTGAATAAAAATCAAATTATTTTTAAAAATAGACAAAATTTAGTTAAAGATAAAATACAATTGAAGCTAAAATAGTGATTTTTCTTATGGGGCATGAAAGATTTGTGTGTCAAAAATATAAATAGCAAAAATTAGGGGTTAGATATGTAAATATATAGGAATTGGGTGATAAGTATATAAATGCCTGTATTATATCAATATAAAAAATAAAATAAAATCCGCCGAAATCGCATGCAAGGGTGGAAACTGCCTATAAATAGGGGGGCGGTTCCTTCGTAGACTGGAAGACGAAAGAAGAAAAAACAAAATCAGAATTCAGAATTAATGAAACGGCGCTCGTCGTATTTTCGCTCTCTGTTTTCTTCATTCTCTGCAAATTTTTGCACTCTTTGATCCCAATCTTCCATCGATAATGGCGAGATTGTCTCAGCCGTACTCAATGGACGCTTCCCTTAACCCGTCATTCTCTCTGCCTCCGGGTCACAGCGGCAGAGGAGCCGGAAAAAACCCGGCGATAGAGTCGGTCGAGCAGCTAATACAAGACATTTCTAACCCCGCGCTAAGGGAGAACGCACTGCTCCAACTATCCAAGGTTTTTATAATTTTCTTACTTAGATTGTTCGTTTCTGGATTTTAGAATCGAAGGAAAGATTGTGTTTTGTAAATAATCTGGGAAAGAGAAATTTGACTATGTATGCTTCGTAATACTTGATAATGGAGAAATATGGCCATTGATTTTTTTATTCTTTAAGAGAAATGATCAAAAGTTTTTTCCTAACCAAATACTCTCATTTTATTGAGGATTGGTTCAAATCTTATTCAAACTTTATTCGAACAGGGGTGGAATGTGGTTCAAATACTATTTGAATAGGATTCGAATAGGGTTCAGATATGCTTCAAGGCTGGTTTGAATAGGGTTCCAATATTTGTTTGAGTATGATTTAAAGAAGATAAAAACATTGTTCAAAGTTGTTTTGGACAGGTTTTACTTGTAGTGGATACAACTAAGGGACAAAAGTAAACCCCACAACTCTTAACATTATATCTTACAAGGTTGATATATTAGAGTGCAGCTACAACAAGTGTAACAGAACATGTTATGAATTAGACGTAATAGTGTAATCTAAAATATATAACATAACAAAGAATAATCTAGTAGTCATGATATAACAGAGCTATAACACAATAGATTTGAATAGAAACAATCAATCAAATAATAAGTATGTACAGTCAAGATAAATAATTTATGTTAGGTTAATCAAACAATGGATTGGCAAAAACTTTTTTTTAATGGACTCATGAATCCACATTATTGTTAGATAAAATTGAAATTAGATGGTATCTGGAGTATATCAGATATAATTTCTAGAAGATATTTTTTTTAGCCAGATATATAATGTATTGTATCCTATATACTCTATAGATGATGGTACAAAGAGTTAAAATACTTATAAGACTATATGTACAAGCACAATCTAAATTCCTTTACGTTTTTGTTTAAAATTAAAGACATGTTATCTTATCATAGATATGAGAACTTTATTTTTGCTGGAACTCTTCTACTTTCGAAAGAGATTTGGATGAGAAAAGTTCATACTTATTATTGAATAATCCTGACATCGCATGCAGTTTAGGGAAATCCTTACAAAAAAAAACTTATTGTTGCCTATGATGTCTACATCGGAGTGCAAGAGAAGTTAGCATTATATTACGACCTTCACGAACAATGAGATCTCACATATAATTCAATAAATTTTATTTCAATTTATTAGAAAACATATAACTTTTTCTTTTCACCATTGTCATATGTAAGGGCTTTTTCAAGCATGAACTAGTCATTTCTCTTTTACTTGTATGAAAAAAATATTGCTCTACAATACTAATCAAATAATTTCTCATCACAATGATGTCTCGTTCATACATATTTGGATAATTTTTAATACCTTTGTAGAGCTTCAAGAATGTGTGAAAGAACAAAAGAAAGGGATAGGTATGTTGTAGGATGGGTAAAGAATACAACCGAAGTGATTGAGGCAGGCCAGAAGCTGACGGTGGAAAGCAATAGGTTATTCTGCTGAAAATAGTAGGTTTTTACTCTATTTTCACTGTCAAGTTACAGTAGCAACAAGTTCAATAACAAATGAGGACATTTAATATTAGGGAGAGATCACCATCTCCATTCTATTAGGTTAGGTACACCATTTGAAAGAAATTCAATGATACAACGCTCTGATAGAAAAAATCAAAAGAAAACAACTCCAAATAACATAATACAATCAAAAGTCTGAAAAAAACAGGAACTAGAAGATATAAGTAGTCTCATAATAGAAAATAACCTTAATTACCTATTTGAAAATATGAATGAAATAGAAAAGAAAAAAATTGCTAAAATTTGAGCATCTGTGCCCCTGTTACGATCTCACAATCACGACATTGTGTGATCTCGCGGAAACACATATTCTGCGATACCGAGGAATCACGTTAATGACACCCTCATCAATGCTATATTCACTTCTTTAATAGGTAACATAAAAAAAAAAAATTTGTTGCAAAAAATATGGTTAAAATGAGCATTATCAATTATTCAAGAACTCATCCTATCAATCAACTCACGTTATTACTTAACCACGTTGTGGGGGGTATTCAACCATTAAGATCACACTTAGCTTCCACATCCCACTATCATCTCCTTCTCTTTGGAGTTATTCACCAATTTTAACTTCCAACACTTAAAAGTAGATAGGTGTTTTTAATTTGTCAATCTAGCAGAGGAGATCAATGAAGTGCAGATTGATGGGCGTGTGCTGTTCCTTTAATTGATATATAAAGTCTTTAGCAAAACGCCGTTGGTCAACTTTTTGATTTTGAAAATTAAAAATAATTTTAAAATTTAATTTAATATAAGAGGTATATAGAGTTTTGAAAGTAATAGTTTAAATTTTCGAAAATGAGACTAAATGTGTATCATTCGTCTATTAGTTTGCATAATTGTGTCCGATACCACGAATGCTATACCTTCCCGAAAGATAAATATATACCTCAGCGATGGACCCAATCCTGCAAACTAAGAGATTTGTGACATCCGTTTGACCTGTGAACTTTTTATGTGTGACCGACAAGTTCCCATATTTAATATAAAGATTAAATATGATTTATTTTACCTGAGTTTCAAATTCTTTATAGAGGCAAACCTCCTATAGTTAATTATATCCCAAATGACGTGTGTCACTTGAGAAAACTCTTGATAATGATTAGAGGTACTAGTTTTCAAGAATTCAAGGTTTAGTTTTTCACGGTAGGACGTGGAATGACAAATGAGAGTGACTTAAATAGGAACAATTATTTTCAGGAGTTCAAATGAACAAAAAGGTAAGAGACGTCACAGATCCTGAGGAGAACCCTCAGTGACTTCCCAAAATATCCTACTGTGTGACTGCATTTTGAAGATGATGTTATTCAAGTGTTCAATCCAGTCAATTTTATTATTTAAAACTTTTATTGCATAATATACGATTATGTAGATAGCCTGTAGAGATATGAGGGTTTACGCCATACGGAATGACAACCTCAGGCTCCTAAGTCGAGTTAGGACTTAGATTGCTCAACATGATAGTGCAGGGGCCTAAAGATAAGTTGAGGATTTTACGCCGTGCTAGACGTACTACCTCAAAGTCCTATGACTTGTTGTTTAAACTAAAGAAAAATTTGCTGTTGTAGACTCGTTTGCTCTCTCGAAGATATCCTTTTGCAGGTCCTTTTTGTCCTGCTCACGACGTATACTCCAAGCTCCTCGTCGAAGTAGCAGTCCTAAAGTCTAAGTTTTAAAAGGTTTTACTAGGTGCGTTCCAAAGTTTTGGATTTTTTCCCACCTGCGAGTAAATATTCATATCGGTCCAATCTTCTGAGAGCTCACTACTGATTTGATTTGGGTCTGTTTGTCACACATACTTTTACATTCTCCCAAAGTAGCCCATTTCCTCTCCTTGATCTGAAGTGATGATAGTCAAAATCGCTCCAGATGGTGGTTGCCATAGCGGTAATGTATCGATCGTGATGTCCTGAAATGCTCTGTTGTGACCGTTCCATATCTGGAATCGGTGTCGTCATTCTTTTATCCTTTGTCGTCACCAAAATTTGTCCCACCGACGCAGCTCTGCTGGCAAGTCGAGCTCCATAGAAGAAAAAAGGACGACGTGCTTCCCCTCTTTGGTGATGTAGTAGGTGTTTCTGAATCCATCGTGTTGAATCCGATTAAATTTCACGGTCTACCCAAAAAAGGTGGCATGCATCCAAGGGCACGACGTTGCACTGCAACTTATCTCTCAGTTGGCTTTCAATTGGAAACTTCACTTGGCACATTCGATCAATGTTGACTCTATTTTTTCTTCTTCAACCACATTAGAGAATACAACTGAGCATGCATTTGAGTCATGAGGCCCAATTTCTCCACCATCAGCGTAGAAACCATGTTCTTGTTGTTCTCTTCATCGATAATGAGATTATATGTTTTTTTGTTCACAGTGCAACGAGTGTAGAATATATTTTGGTGAAAGAACTACGGATCCTTCGTATCTTTACTTTTTAGGACTCGTCAAACCACATGCTTCGCGCCCTTATCCGGTGGAAGATGATACACCTCACTATGTTCCTGATTTATCTCCCCGTCGCTAACCTCCTCCACGACGTCGTGCTCGGTAAAAAAAAATATGACTTGACTTTTTGGGCAGCTGGAGCTGATGTGCCCAAATTCATGGTATCTAAAGCATTTTTGGACCGGAACTGCAGTACGCATGCCACTCTTCTTGAGCTTCTTTTCACTTGGGGTGGTTTTGTCCTTATCTAAACCAGTTTTCTCAATTTGAAGAGTGCTCCTGCTGGTCTCTCCAACTGCAAGTGGTTGTCTGACTGGTGGTGGTTGCCTGCTCTATTTCTACTGTCTCTCCACCTTCAGGGCTAATGTATGGATATCTCTCAGTGATCAATAAGGCTGCAATTGCACAACATTGCTGGTAAGTGGGCTTCAGACTCCCCAGATAACGAGTTATGGTATGTTCCTCTAGGTCAACTGACTCACACTTCATCTGCAACTGGTCAAACTCGGCTGTGAACTCTTTCACTGATAGATCTCTCTGTTCTTGGTGGTGGAGTCTCAGAAATACATTCCGTCGGTAATGAGGAGGTAATCTTCTCTCATTTGGTAATCTTGTCACTGTCGTCTCTCTACCTCTGCCTCTGCCTCTGCAAGTTTTTCCATCACAAAGACACTCTTTCTCAATTTGATGGCCGCTAGTTTCACCCTTTTATCTTTTGACTCATCTTTATACTCGAAGATTCTCTCAACTGACTGCAGCTATCCGATTAAGTCGTCAGAATTCATACCTCTATCAAACTCTTGTAGATTCACCTTTATTTCGAATCCCTTTGTCCTCCATATGTGGCCTACTCTCTCGGCCTCTTATGATACTGGATTCTAAAGTGTCGTGGCTTGTCTTCTTCATCACTGAAATCCTCCCTATGAAAGGGGTTGATATTCTAGTCTCTTTCACCCCTACAACTTTCCCTGTCATCACCATTGAGGGTAAGTTCTTCCTGGGTTTCATCCTCAATGTCTGTAAGCCACCGCCCAAGTCGACAAATCTCTCCCTATATCTCTTTCTTGAGTAGGTTCGGGCATGCATCACCTTAGTGGCATGGTTAGAGTTTAGAGTTGGGAGGTGAAGAGGGTGTAAAAAATGATTTAGGGTTGCTGATTTTGAAAAAAAGTGAGAGAAAATTAGGATTAGTTCAAAGTTTGGCTATGATTCGAGAATAGGAGAGAAAATTTTAGATGGTAGTGGCTTTGGGTAGGGGCCGATGGAAGGAAACCATAGAATAAGATTTGGATTAGGCATGCTTTAATGCTAAATGATACTGAAATTAACCCAAACCACACTAGAGATGCATGTATTTTTGCTAAAGCTTCAATAGGTTACAAAGCCAACTCTTCAAAATAGGAAACAAACAATAACAAACATAAAAAGACGCCTTAGGGCGACGATGAAGAGGGTGGGTGGTGGCTGGCCGGCAGGTAGATATGCTATTAGGAGGTGGTGGTGACAACAGGTGGTTTGAAGTTGGTTTTAGCAACAATTGGGAGGCAAGGGAAACGTTGGGGTGACTGTCAGGGAGCTAGGAGGGGTTGGCTGCAGTCATGGATAGATTGGAGGCTGGGAAGGCAGTTGGAGATGTGAGAGTGGAGGTGGAAGCAACAGGTGGGCATGGAGATGAATTGCGCAGCAGAGGGGTTTGGTTTACGACTGATGGCGGGGGGAGGTTGGTCTGTTTTGGGGTGGTAACGGGAGAGAAAGTTGCATGTGGGGGGTACGGCTTGGTCTTACAGGAAGGGAGTAGAGAGGGTTGCCTGGAAGGATGGTAGGACACCGGAAGAACAGGAGGGTTGACGGTTGAAAGCAGAGAAGTGCGGGGGAAATAACTGGCTGTAGGAAGAGGGGATGCAGGAGCGTGGGCAGCAAGCAGAAAAAGGGGAAGATACACATCACCTTGGGACGAGTTACTGCCGGAGCACCTTTTGCCATCGGATGCAACCTTAGAAGGAAAATGAGGGACGCTGGAGGCTGTCCAAATAAAAATTCAACCGAACACTAACATAGAAAACAGCATATTTATTTATATTAAAAAAATTAGCAACACCAACATCGCTATTACAACCTAATTTGTATGCTAGGACAGTTTCATATCAATCCATAATAAAAATTCCACGTTTAAGGAAATATTGGTATATCTGCACTAGTGTGTAAAATAGGATAAACTATTAATTCTTAAAAGTTTAACAACTTGCCAATGAGGCACACAGAAAAGTTTTTTTTTGCTTTAAACTGTGATGCACTAACTAAGCTTTCACGTCAACTAACAGAGGCACTCATATCATGGGGAACATGACAGAATAATAAACAATTCAATAAAATTTGTACAAATCATAATGATGAAATGATTTTGGCATTTTACGCAAAATATTAACAAGAAAAAATGATTACAAATTAATAATCAATTAAAAAAGAACATAAACTTAAGAAATATTTTATGCATACCTTTAAGAAGAATCAGTCTAAATGATAGAATCAATTCTCTTAAGTTAGTAAAATATAAAAAGAGAGAAAAATCAAAGATATCAAAGTTAGGTTTTGAAGTTTGTAATTGGCAACATTGGTTTCTTAGTGAAGTAACACTCATACATTTATCTTCGTAAAATTCTCTTTAAACTTTATATAGTTATGAAAGAAGGATAGGATAACTCATACTCTTCTTCCTCACGCCCTTTCTAAAATTTATGTCATAATGGATAAACATAGGAAACCACAAACACATAGATAACCCTTATTAAGTATCACTCACATGCATGCAACCATTGTGAAGGACCTACTTTTGCCCTAATCAAAATATTCCTATTCCTTTTGTTTTCTCTAGCGTTTATATCCTTTTGGAAGAAGATAGGAACACATAGATAACCTGTATGTTAGATAACCCTTAAAAAGGACCACACAGAAAGATAAGCCTTACAAAGGACCACAAAAACACTTATTCCTTGTGCAGGACCTGTATTCCTCTTCATCATATTCTCTTTAAACTTTATATTAAGTTAGGAACACACACAGATAAACCTCTTAAAGGATCTATTTATCTCTTAAACAGGATATTTATCTTATGTTCTCAACTTTATATCCATATGGAAAAAGATAGGAATGTTAGACTAAAGCTGAGTTAGATCTCGATGGTTATCAAGCTATTTGAGCAAGATTGTACACTCATCTCTATACTTTCTATCTGTTAATCATTTAATATTTATTATAATTCTCTTTCTATTCTACTACATCTTACCTCAACAAGGATCATGGCATCGTGTTGGCATCGTAAGGGTAAGTAAGAGGAGAAAGTTATGAAGTTGCCTCAGTTTGATGGATCCTGAAATTTTAAAGTTGCAAATCTAAAACTTCCATCTTTTTTCATAGCTCCCCGGCTCATGAACTATGGAAATCACACGACAAATGCACTGATGCAAAACTGTTATAAGATTTATTTGGTATCTTTGCAACAGCTATATCTATAAAAAATGTGACATATCAAGAGCTTGATTTGTGGGGGAACATGCGAAAGCATGGGTAAAAATTGTAGAGTACCTGTTTATCATTGTGTGACTGGCTGTACTTTTTCTCCCTACCCAATAGTACACTATAACATCACAATTACCAAATGAATAAAATGAGGTGTCTTTGTCACTTCATAAACAAATTTTTTATCGACACTCATCTTTACAAGTTTTCTTGCTTGTAAGCAAGAACATGGCATGTACAAGAAAACTACTCTTGCTTGCTAGTCAGCTTGAAAAACTAAAATTCAATAAAATATTCCTTCTAATAATTTAGACTTGATTTTAGTTTACAAGTGCATATATATATATATTCATTCAGTATATTTTCCTTCAAATAATTGGTCTTCCCTTATGCATTCCTGTCAAAACCCTCATAACTGGTTCTTTTTCATTTCTTGTGTTATTGCTTCAGTTTACTATTGGAGATTCGCTTCTTTTGACTTTAGTCTTATTTTGTAAGCTTTTGGTTGATTTCTTAACATTTTTTAGCATAGGATATATTGTTTTACATGTATGCATGAGCCTGCATTTCTTAATTTCTAATTTATTCATCATTTTAGCATAATTTCAATTGAAGATCTTCAAAATGCATGTATGCTTATTCTTGTTTCTTCAGAGAAGAGAGATATTTCAAGATCTAGCTCCATTATTGTGGAATTCTTTTGGCACAATTGGAAAACTTTTGGAGGTTTGTTCGAGTCATATCTTTTTTGGTTATTTTCTAAATCAGAAACATGCATCCAATTATAATGTTTTTATCATTAGGTTAACATCTTAAACTGTCTTTTGGCTTCATGAATCTCTGGATTCCACTTGCTTATTTAAGTTCAAGTTCGATTCAATGATTATGAGTTCATAGATTATGTTTTGGGCATTGTTTGCATCATCCATGAGTAGAACTGTGAGATTTTATATTTAAATCTACAAATAATAAATTCAGTTCACCTTATTTTGGAAAGGTAGTGAAAATACATGTTATTATTGACTTAATCATTTGTCTTATATGTTTGACAAGATTAGAGAGTCATCTTGGATGGTTTGGTCATATTAAACATCGAGCATCTGATGATTCAGTTAGGAGAGTAGTTGTTTTAATTTCGACTTATGTTAAGAAAGGCAGAAGTTAACCTAAAAATATTTGGGCATATTGTATAAAAAATGATCTTAATCTATTAGAATTAAATGAAACTATGAAACTCAATAGATCTCAATGAAGGAAAAGGATTCATGTAGCCGACCACTTAGTGGGATGAAGGCTTGTTGTTGTTTCATAAAATTGACATGAAAATTCTCCTCAGATTGAAGAAGGAAAGCTCAATTGCTACTTCAATATGTTCGAGGGTTTGCTGAAGGTGTAGGAAGATTGATTCTTGCATTAGGAATGCTGTAGAATGAGGAGAAGAGAGGAATATGAAGAAAGCAGCGAGGATTGGAGATGGGAATATGGACTAGCTGCTGTACAGCAGGGAGGACTGCAGGGAACACCACCTGGCAGCATTGTCGATAAGATATAGATGTTGAGGAAGATCCAACATCTATTACTTATCAAACTACAAGCATAACACTTGAATAGGAAAATGATACAACTCTCCCTTGAAGGGATTCAGAGAAATAATCTCTAATGTTATAGAATCCAAGCAAAGCGATAATAATAATAGATATGTTGACACATTTATATTTATACATAAACTACTACCCTAATTGTAATTAAAAAAAATTAAAAAAATTAGGGGTGTGCATAGCCCGCCTATCCCAGTGGGTGGGATAATTACCGAAACAGGGTCTAAGATGGGAAAATTTCGCCTTTATCTGTTATTCGAACGTGAGATACCCTGCGTCACAAACAAATGTTGTTATTATTGGTCCTGATACTATTAATGATAATATTCTTATTTCTCTTTATTCACTTTCTCTCATTCATATTTTTATAGAGCTTGCATTTTTTGCTACCACTATGTTTTCTATGTAAGTTCGTTTCCACCTGTCATGACTTGGCATGGGGTATGAAATTGTCCAAGACAGGAATAATTGTCAAACATTGACAATCATTTTTTTAAAATTTTCATTTTCCATAACTAATATGTAATAATACAAGAATAAATGAAATAACCACTATTAAAAATAAAAATAAATTAAAATATTTAAATTTACCTTAATTCAAGTTGTCCATGTCTTCTATAAATATTCTTCTCTAATACTCATTTTCTAATTAAACGATTAAACATAAAATATAAATTTAAAACAAAATAAGCTACAACAGCCAATGAATACTCATATTTTAAAACTACCGTAGAATAATGAAAAGAAAGATAAAATGCATATTAATCAAGCATCTAATAAATCAACATGAAGCATTTGATGGTTTAGTTTTTTAATATGGTTTTGATGATTTAAGGCATTCTATATGTTTTATTATATCAAGTACATATCTAAGTTTTTATATATACAATCGTTACAAGAGTCTTCTAAAAACTGTATCAATTAAGTTACATCAATATTAATGATTTTTTTTCATCTGCATGTATTGGTACAATAACCATTATTATGCAATAACCATTCATTGTGTCAAATTATAATCTCATTGAAAGTAATTTATTATTATTATCATTATTTTTATTATTGTATCTAAATTTCTTTGTAATTGTTCTTTTAAACATGAAAGCTTATTTTATTCTTTATTTTATCTTAATACTATAAATTATTTATTTTAATTTACTTGACAGGAAAATAGTTACTTTCTCTTGTTTTAACTATGCTTAGTTACCCTTTATTAATTATATCATTTCGATCATTATTTGAAATTCCTTAAATTTATTTATTAATCTTATAATTTTTATTAAAATATATGACTTCTATTAATTTCTTTTATGATTATTATTATGTTTAAATTAATCTTATATATATAACCATTTCTCACTTTTAAATTTTCAATCAAAATTTCAAAATAAAGGAATAATTCTAACCTCACTACTCTTTGAGACCGGGCTTCTCTAAAGCCTTAAATTCCCACGAAGGCCTTACTCCTCAATGTGTGCTTTGCGAGAGCCATACGCTATGCATTGTATTCTCTTCTTCCCTCGAGCCCTCTGTCTCCGTCTCTGTCTCTATCTTCAATCGCATGCTTCAATCCCAACACTATTAGCTCTGGGGTTAGACTAGCCCTGATAACAAATGACACCGGAGTTAAATTAAATAACACCGAAACAATAATATTATAGCTGAAATTCAAATGAAAAGTTATAAACAACCAACTGAAATAGAAAATAACAGTAACATGGCACATGAAAATTTGAAATTACGACAAATGACAACACTAACTCAAATTAGGGTGGACCTTGGGGTTGGCGGTGGGTGATCTACGAGGGTTCGAACCTCTGGAGAGGTAGCAAAGGTTAGTGGATGGGTTGGAAGGTAGGACGACAACAAGGCGGTAATGGTGACAATCAAGAAGAGGTTAAGAAAAAAAAAAAACCGTCGGAACAACGAGAAGGTGGGTTGTCTTGGGTGGTGATAGCAAGGACGAGGGACTGGATGGTGGCCAAACAACAGTAGAAGTGTTATTTTGGACTGCGACAACAATGAAAGAGGATGGCAGCAACGAAGGGGAGGAATTACGACAACGAAAACGATTTGGAATGAGAGGAACAGATGGATGGGAGGCTGGAACAACAAAAAAATAATAGGAAATGGTTGTTTTCCAGTCGGCAGTGTGGACTGGTGGCTTGAATTGAGTACTTGCAGGGAAAACAACAATATGCGACTCCAGCAAGGGAGGGCGGCTGAGAGTGACTCGGGGAGGATGTAGAAAGAGATAGGGAAAATAATTAACACATCGGGTGAGAGATACAGTTGGAGCACCACTCAATTTCTTAGATATAACCCTCAAAGGTTGAAAATGGATGTTGAAGACCGTCCTAACAAGTTGGAATGAGAGGAACAGATGGCTGGGAGGCTGGAACAACAAAAAATAACAGGAAATGGTTGTTTTCCAGTCAGCAGCGTGGACCAGTGGCTTAATTGCAAGGAAAACAACAATATGTGACTGTAGCAAGGGAGGGCGGTTGAGAGTGAGGCAGGGAGAATGCAGAAAGAGATAAGGAAGATAATCAACACATCAGGTGAGAGATACAATCGGAACACCACCCATCCTTCATATATAACCCTCAAAGAGTGAAAACGGATGCTATGACTGTCTTAAACAAACTCACGCCAATGACAAAACCTAGAATATTAGAAAAGCAAATATATAATAATAGAATAGCGAGGAGTGACCCAAGATAGCTAGTCGACTCCACCATAACGAAAAAACCTGGACCGGTTTGGCTTAGGCAGGAAAATGGAAGCCCACATGATTGTGCGATTGCGGCATATCGCTGAATAGGCAATGCACTGTAGCAAATAGCTCCCATGTCACGAGACAATCCATTTAATGAAGTGGGTGACAAATGAACGTTCTTTTCATGAAAATTGGACCTTCTAAGTTCATTTCTCACAAAATTACATTTTCTCCCACCATTGTCATCACATTTAATTGGGTCACTTGAATCATATATCGTGGTTTAGACTACTTCATTTTAAACATTCTATAATTAAAACATTTTTCTGGCCTCAACCTGAACCAATGCTTATCATATTCTTGTTAAATAGGTTGACCTGTTATAATGGGAGATTCATTTGTTTACATTATTCCCGCATTGTTTTTGACATTACAAAAAATCTCTCACAAGGAAAGGGTCATTTCTTTGTTTTGCTGAAACATGATTACATATCATCCGGCTATTCTGACTTACAAAGTTCACTTCTATTACTTGCAGGAAATAGTTTCGATATACCGATATCTTTCACCGCCTGTTCTAGAAACAGCTTCAGCGATTCGTGTTTGCAACGTGCTTGCTCTTTTTCAGGTTTACTTGTTACTCTATCACCATTCTGTGCTATTTTGTGTGATGAACATGCTGTGTTGATTTGTGTCATGTTTTAGTACTTTGGGCCATCCATTAAAATTGATTATCGCTGCTCCTTTCTGACGATTGATATATTTATTCTGCTCGAGCGTCTCTCTTTTTTATGCTTATGTGATTGTTTTCTTCCTTCTAATTAAAAATGCCTTTGCTTATTTCACTCAATTCTTCATCGGTCATGTTTACCTGGTTTTGATTCATATGAGTTTGATGTTAAGAAATGCAAAAAAGAACATGATTTATAATTTCTGAAAATATCATTTCTTCTTTCAATGTTCTTAGTACTTTGTAGAATTCTGTCAATTGCTTATAAGCAAATTCTGATTAAGTGTTGCTATCAACCTTATTGAGTCTTTATTTTCATCTCATAAAAGGAACATCAAAGGTTTAGAAGGTTGATTAAAAGCAGTTGGGATCACTATGTTTGTTAATTTTCTTAAGATCTTGTGCTTGGCCTGGTAAGTAAGCCAAACTTCAACATGTGAAATAATTATAAAATATACTCTAAAAATCACCGACATTACATTTAGAGTGTTTTATTCTAAAATTACGATTCTTTTCTCATGGAATACAATCAAAAGCATCAAAATCCAAAAAATTATTCTTTTGACAAAATGTTCTATTTTTTAGTCATTTTGTTTGGGTTTTGTTGGATTTCACTCCATGCTTTTATTTCATAGCATGCTTTTTCGGTGTTTTTTATTTAATTGATTATGTCTTAATGAATTTTTTTTTCATAAAATAGCTTGCAAACAAGATAGCAAGGCACATCAGCTACTGATATTGCTAATTTCCTCTGTTTGCTTTGCCTCGCAGTGTCTAGCCTCTCATTCAGAAACAAGAATTCCTTTCCTTCAAGGTATTCTGTGCTACTTCTGGTGATTGTATTGTTTTTAGATTTTGGTTTAGGCGCAAACTCTTTCATTTATCTTTTGTAGCCAGTCAAATTTTTTTGTTTAATTCCATACATGCATAGAAGCTTATTTCTGAATATTCTATCTAGGTTGATTTTTATTCATGAATTGCATTGATGTCTTAAACGACATGGATGATACCAATCTAGAGCTCTCAGATGGTGTATAAGGATCAAGGAAAAATTATAGAATCATGTAAGACAATAGATGCAGCTTTTAAGATGACAAAGGACCATCATGTGTTCTCCACCAAGATACAAACACATCACTTGAGGAAGAATAGGATAGAAAGTAGGAGATCATATTTGTTATTTGAAGGATTAAATTTCATGATTGTATATTAGGAAGCTTGATATTAGATATTTAATTAGAGGTGATCTGATTATAAATTCTTTTTTATATTAGAAACATTTCTAATTTGTAGAGATGGTAGTGTATATAAATATTTCATATATGCTTTCAACTAAGGAATAAAAAAGAAGGATTTTTTCCAGTCACATGGTATCAGAGAATTGTCCGAGTCGTCGGAATCATTCACCGACATCGTCTGCGTCGGCTAAGTCACGTGTCTGGATCATTCGTCTTCCTCGTCTGGATAGCTCATTCATTTGTTGGCGTCGTGTGCGTCTGTGTCATCTGAATCTCGTGTCTGGATGGCTCGTCTGTCTCGTCTGAACCACTCGTTGGGTCTATCTACATCGCCTTCATCTTGCGACAGGATCAGGGCATTGTGCATTGTTAGGCTTCATCTGCGTCACTGTCTGTCTGTTTTGTCTGCATTTATCAGCGATGTTTGCGTTATTCTGCTACGTTCTGCTTTGGCTTCATCCTGATCAGCGTCATCTGCTTTGTTCGGTTTTGTCTGCTTAAGTCGATGTCTTCGCCTACTTCGTTCGATTTTTTCGGCCTTGTCGGCCTCACTGTACGTGGAGTTGGTTGTCTTATACAGCTTGGTATCGTTAGTTTCTAGCCTTCTTCTACCTCGTTCCTTTCGGCATTGATTCCTCTCCTTGAATATATGGGACTGTGGAATAAAAACATGTGACAAGTTTGGTTTCATCAACGCTTAAAATTACAGATGAAAAGTTAAATGCCGTCAATTATTCTTATTAAAATAAAGTTGAGAGGCTCTACTCGAGAAGTTTTTGGAAGGAGCATATTCTCATTGACATTTCCCCAGCTACGACTGGTTCAAATTTTTATGAGTGGAAGAGATTTGATGCCCAATTGTTGATATAAATACGAAACTCTATCGAACTTGATCAATCATGTCATATTGCTCATTATGATTGTATTAAAGATGCGATGGATGAAGTGACATTTGTGTTTTCTGGGAGAGAATATATTTCTCAAATTTTTGATGTATGCAATGAGTTCTATCGAGCTGAACAACAAGGTCAATCATTTAACACATATCATATATACTTTAAGTGTGTTTATGAAGAATTGAATGCACTATTGACCTTTAATACTAATGTTTAGATTATTAAGTAGGCTCAAAGAATAAATGGTTATTATGATTTATGAGTGTTCTAGCTAGCCTCAATTATCAATATGAAGGTGTCAAATCATAGATCCTATCTGACACTGGATTTACCACTCTGAGGGAAGCCTATATTAGTGTGCTATGTACTATTACAAATTCTCAAACTTTATTCGTACAAACTAGTTCTCTTGCTAGCCAAAAAAATGCAAACATGAAAAAAAAACCTCAGTATTTGAACAATTATGGAAGTGGAATTCCAAATTCCAGAAATCAAGTGATACCAGAGTTAACCCAAACCACAATGGGATTGATATTATTGTTGAAAGTCAAATAGACGGTCACAAAAAAAAATCAACTGAAATAGGAAAAGCTAGACAAAGACAAATACCCCACTAGGGCAAGGTTAAAAAGTGGTGGCTGCGGTTCAAGGAGGGGGAATTTGAGATTTATGGGCTGTTGAGGGGTTGAGCGACAACTAGGTGAAAGTTAAACTGTGGCTGAACAACAGTGGGAAAGCATGAAGGGAGGTGGAAAGGTGGTGAAAGCAAGGGAAATCGGGGTTGCAGGGCTGTTTGAAGGCTAGACAACAGGTTATGTGGCTGTGAGGGAGTTTGAAAAGGGTAGCGCCAGGTTGGTGCAGTTGTAAGGAAGGTTGGGAAGGTAAGGGGAGGGGAAAGGAGGTGGCAGGGAATTGCAGGCTGCAAGAAAAATAGTACAGGAGTTGTTATTCACTGGCGACAACAAATGCGTGAGGGCAAAGGCAAAAGAAAGGTTACGGGAGAAGGAAAATCAAGGATAAATGTCCCTACGGGATCAACCAAGCAGTCGAAGCACCATTTGAGTCTTGGGAGACGGCCACCAACTCGGGTGAGTTACAATCGGAGCATCTTCTCGCCTTTGTATACAACCTTAACAGAGAAACACCGGAAGCCAAAAGCTTTTCTGAACAAAAATACAAAAAAAACTAGCCCAGTCACGACGAAAACATGTATATACGTAGGGTAACAAAGCATTGGCTCCCACATTAGTTCAGTGCAAATCCCATGAGAAGTAGGGTAGGCTAGCTCCTAGAGGTGCTTGCTTCAACCGGACATCCGGTCTAGAGGAAGGGAGAAGCTTGCCAATCCAAAATTCCCGCTGCAGTGGTCCGGTTCGGGACTCCTGCAGTAGGTACGACCCACATCATCAAGGCTCGAGGATAGTGTGCTGTAACACCCAAAATTTGAGAAACAATGTAAAGTTTAACAAATTTTAAAAGCACTTTAAATTTCGCACCTCTCAGTATTTGACTGAAGTAATTTTATAAAATTTTACACATTGAGGAATTCAATTTGATATAAAACACTATATATTAATTTTTTTATGGTTTGGGAGGTATAAAAACTCTGAAGTTACAAGTATAACTATCTTAATTAAACCTTAATTAATCCTTTCGTAATCCCTCATATGCATTGTAGCCAATCGATGGCTTGATGCGATCAGACAGCTGAGAGTAGGGGGGAGGTGATTTAAATGCCACTTCTCTCGATTCCTCCTTACCGTGAGATATGTGATTGGCTCCTATAGCAGAGTCGCAAACTAGCGCGACCCGCGACTCGCGACCCTCGCGAATGGCACAAGCCACTGTTTAGGGATTCGGTGGGAAAACGAAATGTACAAAACTCACTTTAGCGAGATTCTAGACATTGCTTTTCTTTTTTCTATTGATTTTGTGCATTATTCTTTTCCAATAGCCTTCGCAAGGGACCAATTTGAGTTGAAAGTGTCCAACTTGAGTCGGAAGCGTCGAATTTGGTTTTTGAGCTTTTGTAAGAGATATTAGCACGATTTTAGAAAGGGGAAGTGACGATTGAGGTGATAGGATCAAGAAGGAAGAAAAATAGGTCATATCTGGAGGACAGATTTATGCTGAGAAGCCCGTTTGAGATATGTTTTGACAAATAAGTTAAATTTTGAGTTAAATCATGATATGAGCTCAAATTTTATGAATTCCTACGATGTCTACAAAATTTTCAGGTTTTTTATATGAAACAACGAGCTCGAGAAGAGCTTGTGGGAACTCGTCGTAGGGCTGTTTTGTCTAGTCAGATAAAATAATCTCGTGCTAACTTAAGAAAAAAATAATTGTTTATAGATTTCTTCTAATTTCACGTTTGATATTGATGCATTTAGAATTTTTTGCATATTGTGAATGGATATCTGCATTGAATATATGGATGTAAGCTGGTTTCTCTTACGATACATGTGATGCTATGGTATGATACAGATGATTGTGCATATGAAATCATTGCTTGCAGGTGTTCCTTTGTTATAATCCATGCATGATATTTGAAATGCTTTGATGAATGCTTAATGAAAGAATGATAATTTAAATATCATAGGTAATGTTATGAGTAGACTATTACATGAGTGCTTGCAATGCAGGAATGTGCCATTCTTGACTCTTGGTGGTTGCGGTGATGAAATTATGGGAACCATTGTGATTTGACTGTGATAGAATGTAGGAAATAGTTGGTATCAGGGGCCTATTAATAACAGTTATGCTGGAGGGACTCAATCTTTTTTATTAATGAATATGACATTTGGGTTAGAGTGACGACCCATGATATGATAGGATATGGAAATAGTTGAGACCTATACATTTACAAGTGATTGTTATAAATACATTTATGATTCTTACGAACATGCTTATGATTACTTGTTAATGACTACACATGAATGAATGACATATATGTTTTATATGATAGTCATGATTTTTTTACACTACCAGCTTTTCTTTTACACGTGTTATATAATTCTAGCATGTTAGGACTATTGTGTAGATATGTACAAACATACAGGCATGCATGTTGTCTCTCTTTCGTGTATAAAATCTTATTTTAATCTTGATTATTTCACTGAATTCATTATTGCTCACTCCACATGACTTATAGAAAGGGGTAGAGAGCACCGAGACAAGTAGTTAGATGTGACATGTACAATATTTACTTTTATAGTTTTGGGAGCTTGTAGATTCTTTTAGGTGCGATTTTTATTTGTATTAGAACATCTTTGTATAGATATAACTGTTCTAATAAATATAATTTTCACGCTGCCAAGTATATGTGAATATGAATGAATTATGAAATGAAATGTATGAAGTATGTTTACGATGATTTAGTTAGACTAGTTTATCATTCACTGGGTCCTGATGCTGCAAGTCAGGATTAGTGTTGGTGAGAATTTAATCTAGTCGATTTGTTCGCCACTGTTAAACCTCGGCCGACCCTTAAGGGGTGTAAGTTCAGGCGTGACATGTGATACTGCTGCCATGAGCTTGGTCATACAAATAAAACGTGTTAGAAGTTGCTAAAAAAGAATCAGAAGGGATTTTGATCACTGTCAATTCACATGGGCACAACTAATTACGATTCTCAAAGTCAGACGTTCACAATTTTCGTAGATTATGCTAAATTCATCCAATTTCCATAAGAATGACACTTGTATTTTTTTCTGTTTCACATAATGGGTCACTGATTATGGTGCCACAAATCACATAATAGGTATTTCAAAACTTTTTCACCTTTCATAAACATCTTTTTTCTGCACCTTAGCAAATGAATCTAACTCTAATGTTCTTAGTTCTAGTACCATTAATGTTACACCTACACTACCTTTAACGAATGTTCTTATTTTACCTTAATTCCCTTTTAATCTTGTCTGTTTTAGCAAGATTATACATGCTCTTAATTGTGGTATCTTATTTTTCCTTGATCATTGTCTCTTTTAGGATCTTATGACGAAGAAGATTATTCTGGATATTTTTAAAATTTAGAGTCGCTAGCTCGTTTGATTGTTGTCCTAAAATATTCTTTTTCAAATAATCCTTTCTTGAACCATCAAAACGATTCAGAGAAATAGGAAACTTGGAAGAGGAGAAAATAATACACTAGGCGAACAAATTAAATTAGAAAGATCATGGAAAACTTATGTAAGGTCATCTTCATGTGATAGACCAAAGGATGTATGTTCAAACAAGCTCGGATCAAGACACTTCCAACCTCATATTCAAGAGAAAGTTTACTACATAAGCAACCCATATATGTATATGTTTTGTTTCGAGATCAAAAGCATCTACCAAATGATAATGTTCCTTTGGTTAATTACATCTTGGGGTATACTCAAGAAAACTCTTGATAGTAAGAGCCCTACTTACAAATTCGTGATAACTAGTAAAAATATGTACATCAAAGGGAGTGTGGTTATCTCAACTAAGAACATCTCACCGCCTCAGAACCTATACCGAGCCAAAACGGAGAGGGTGAATCCCTCACATTTATGAATGGATGACAACCTGTCGACTGACTGGGCTTAGGAAATAACCACATAATCCCGACATGAACATCCCTACGCTTCAAGACCTAACTAGTTATAAGGGCAGAGAGTGAGTCATCATATCTCAAATGGCTGATGAGACGATATCAATAAGTGGTCAAAGGAAGACCGAGTTCAAAAGGGTTTACGAACAGAGAGATGCATAAATCCTAATCTGGTAGAAATAATTGGGTCAGCTATTCACGGGTCTGTCACCCTAGGTCTACCTGGTCGTGAAAGTAGTTGACCCAACTCGACCTGAGATCTCTTGTCAACAATTTATGAATTGTGTCGTTCAAGAAAATATCAATAACCCTAAAGTCAAACGAAAGAAATATCTAATCCCTTTTAGAAGTGGAATTTATTGAAATGGAACTTACACCTGCCAAAGAGTAACAATGATGCCTTTAGAATGAAGAGAAAGAGGGGTCCGACTACAAAGTCAAAATCAACTCACAAAAGACTTATACCCCATATAAGTCGGCGAGCCTGTAACATCTTAAATGCTTTAGACAACCGCCTAAGTAAAAGTGTTATGTTTGGTCAATCGAGGAAGAAGCACGGGGGCTCTTCTTTGGAACATGCAAAATAATACAATCATCTAATCAACCTTAATGTGGAGGTCTTATTAGGTATGACTTGGGTGATAGTCATGTTATGCAATCCGTTTCAAAACCGGCTCGAAGGCCTTGCAGAAAAGTAAATGTTCATTTTAAAAGGTTATAATATTTTAATTTTAAATTTTGATTTATCTCAATCTTCTAGTAATAATATTTTTTTTATAAAAAAAAATGCAGTAAATCATATTTTCTTAAAGAGCTTACATTGTATATACATTGAGCTTTCTAGACAAACCACAATCATAACAAATCGAAAATATGAACACTCAATACAAAATAAATAAACCAAATATAAATAATAAAACAGTGTCGCTGGGTTGGCCGCATATCCCATAAAGTAGAAAAATGTGGTCAAACTCTGCATATACATACCTGATCATAGTTTTATACATCAATGTAAACTCAAAATTAAGGTACGGAACACGAGCATGCCGTTTCCGGTCCCTCTCAAATGGTTTTGCACATTAGATGTCGTAGAACCCGTGCACGTATCTTATTTTTTATACATAAGTGTCGGCCGTTTTATTGTCCAACCTTCGTGATTTGAAAAGGTGTGATGATTTTGTGCTTTTAAAAATAATTTAAATATAAATATAACTTTTTTTTAAAGAAGTAACATTTTAATTTTTAAAATAAGTGAGATCAAACGAGTCTCACCTTTTAAATAGTTTAGATGATTTAATACAATACTACAAGCAATACATTTATCCCGAAGAATAAATATATCACTTGTAACAGGGATTCAATCATCTAGACTAAACAATTTGTGACATCCGTTTGGTCTGCGAAATATTTTTATAAAAAGGCCAACAAGTTCCCCTATCTAACATAAAAAATTAGATAGGGTTTATTTTATCTGGGTTCCTGGTTCCCTATAGAGGCAAGCCCCTATAGTTAATTACATCTTAAATGATCGAAATCACTTAAGAAGACTCTCGATTAAGATCAGGTGGTTTTGTTTTCAAGATTTCAAAGTTTAGGTTTTCACGATTGGACATGGGAAAATCAAATGGGGATGACTCAAAATATGAACAATTATTTAAGGAATTCAAATGAAAGAAAAGTAGGGGATATCACAGATCCAGGAGAAACCCCGGGGATGTCCCGACTATCCTATTGTTCAGCTTTATGTCTTTGGAATGATTTAATTTGATATTTCGATCCTGCAAATTATTTAAGATTTAGGACTTATATTTGTACAACGTCAGACTGTGCAAATAACCTAAAAGACAGGAGGATTTACACCGTACCATACGGTAACCTCGGAATCCTAAAACGTTAGGACTTATAATTACACAACAGGGTTGTGCAAAAAGCCTAAAGAAATAATTCTATGGGTTGTTATTTAAACTAAAGAAAGTGATAAGTGATGTGAATGTGTTTTGCTGCTAAAGATTCATCTTGAGGCTATCCCTTGTCGCGCTGCCCATGATGTTTGTCCGAGCCTCTTCGTAGTAGCACCTCCTGATTTAGTTTTAGTTTTGAACATGCTCCTAACCACTAGGTTATCCTAAACTAAGACATAGTGTATCAAAGTAACTAAGCATGCAGTGTGAAAGAAAAATAACAATGCACTATATAGTAAAGAGAAAAGACAATATAACATGCTTAAAGAAGAACATAACATGCTAGAGAAGCAGTATAACAGACTATACATGAAAGACAATAGCAGATAGAAACAAGACAAGTGTAACATGCTTTACAAAAAGAACAATAGCAAGTAGAAACAGGAGTAATATGACATGCTATACAGGAAGAACAACAGGTAGAAACAGGAAAATATGACATGCTATACAGGAAAAACAACAGGTAGAAACAGGAAAATATGCTATACAGGAAGAACAACAGTAGGTAGAAACAAGAAAATTAAGTGTTGTAAAATGTAAAGAAAACCTGCACGCCCGTGAGATCCGATGTCCCTTAAGCATAGCAAACCTAAATACATCTCAAAAAGCAAAGTCTGGAAGGAAACATCATCCAGGAAATCCGAGGAAGAGCGGAAAACTCGAGAGGCTCGACGAAAAAGGCTCAAGTAAAAGAAAATCCTAAAAAAACTTCTGGGGAAATCCCGAAAGAAAAGAAAAGTAACACGAGTGTCTCGTCCCAAAACTTCGATAAAACAAAA
>NEWO01000023.1:1518612-1539737 GCA_003013225.1 Phalaenopsis aphrodite | reverse complement strand
TAAGGAGGAGAAGAAAAGACCTCACAAAAATGAGGTCAACAATAAGATGAATAGAACCTGCGAGAAAGAAGTTAGCACGGGTTATATACATGCAACGTGATGAATCATGCCCGACCAGAGGAGAGCTGAATAGAACCTGCGAAAAGTGGATTAGCTTAAACTATTACAGCTTCTCCCTATTGGTATGACTCCCTACAAGAAGACCGACTTAAAATGCTAGTGCGCACGTCTCAAACTCGATAAGCACACAAAGCATTACACAAAATGTCCTGCTAGGCACAAACCATTAACAATAGCTGAACATGTGAAATTCCTAACTACACCCTATTATAATTTAGCAAGCATGTAGAACAAGGTGTCCTATCGCAAGCACCTAAGTGTGTGCAAAAGTGTGGTTAGGGGTGGCGTATGATTTTGATGGTTCGTAGACCCCGACTTTATCCTAATGATCTAGGAATTTTAATAAATGCCTTTAAATGCAATTTTATGCAAATGAAAGCTTTAAAAGTTGACCTTACATATGGCCTTAGCTATAGATGTATTAGTTTTAAAACATGATGCGGATAAGTAGTAAAAATATATTTTTTATACTTTTAAAATAATTTATAAGGAAAGAAAGTCTAAGTAGCATCTATTAGATCTCTTGGAACGTTAACACAAACATACGCGTGTTGGTCATAATGCAATAATTTGCATTGCTCGCCAAGATACTCTCGTGAGCAATGCTCATTAAAGCATCACGACCAATTGGTGGCTCAACTAACGAGGTTAATTTGTCGTCGAGACAATCAGTTAATGCACATGCAATATGCAAGGTGACTTAGCATACCATGATCGCTTGACTTGGGTGTGATTGACCACTAAAGATATGCCAAAGAGTTGAATCTGACATGTCCGCTTTATCGAAGTACGAGTGATCAAGTCGAATACCAGGTAATAACATAGGTTATCAACATTGCTAATCAAGCATCTATCACGAGCATACGGTGGCATATGCTAACGACGGATATGCCAAGCATGCAGGTGCAAATATGTGGAGATTTCACACTCATATGACACATGCAGACTGGGTGCACCGGGTACAAGACCTGAGGGAGTTACACCTCGCTTGGGAGACAACCCAAAAGCTCACACAAATGACAAAAAAATGTTATGTGACGTAACTCAACATACATGGATGATAATAAGTTCGGTTGTATCGAGTATAGGACACCCGAAAGGGGAATTACACCTTGCCCGAAGAGCGACCAAACGAGCTCATGCAAGCGACAAGCACAATCGATGCATGATATGCTTAAAACTAATATGATAAACACATGACCAATCCTAAATGATGCCATGAGTGTGAGGTGGTGTGATTCATGCTAGGTGAAAGTCACACCTGAATGAACACACGTTGTGCACTAGATGGATTCAGGGGCTAGATAGCATGACCGTACTGGGGGCCGCAATGTGACATACGTACTACACTTCTAGGTGGTGCCACAGGAAGTGAGGTAGCATAGTTCTCGTTAAGGAGAATTGTGCACCAGGCAGGCTTTATATGTTAGCTGTCTTTTCTGAAGTATCCGAGTATCCAACCCTATACGTATGATGATACACATACATAGGGATACTGTAAGTATAAGTGCTCAAAGAGACATCACAAGTAAAGGTGCTCAAAGTGATACTGAATGTATGCCAATGCTAGAAAGCACATTCATACCAAATATGATTTTGCATATCATGAATCTCGTGCAATAGACATTAAACCAACAAAATATTTTCACATATATGAAAATATGAGCATCAAGCCAAACATACTCTCATATAATAAAAAATATGGGCATCAAGCCCTATACATTTTCATGCCTTTTACAACTTTATGCATCACATATAATTCTTTACATGCAAATGTGGCCACTCTAAGGCAACCGACTGGGCGAGCCGATCAAAGACAACCGACCAGCTGATCAAGTTGACCAAACCGATCAAATCGACCAAAGGTGGTCGGCCGGCTGATCAAGTCGGCCTTAAGTGGTCAACCAGTTGATTAAGTCAACCAAAAGTAGCCACAAAGCAAATTGATGCACATTTTAAAAAAGAATTCAAGCAATGTACACAAGGCAAATAATACAAACGTGCCCAATGACAAATGTGCTTGTAAATGAAGATGATAAATGCAAAATGAGAGTCAATCGTGTTTGACGACAAATCAAACTCGTCCTAATGGTCTTGCATGGATCTAGGGTTTAGCGATGGTGAGGTGTACCAACCTCTTGCTAAACAAATTATTAAGAAGCCCACCTCCATTTGTTAAACACAACATTGAGGTATTTTTTTTGGGGAAAAATCCTCGTAGCCTAGGGAGTGGAGAAATCAAGAGATTTCGACTCCTAGTTAGAAAAGTTTTACTTTCGTGATGTTGGAGAATGCGTGCTCTTTGCTTGCTCCTTGTTCCTTCCACATTGGAATGAAGAAGAAACCTCCTTGCTCCAAGGAAGCCCAAGAAAAACCTCAAGAATCCTCTCACACTCATTTCTCAATAAAATGAGATGGATGAAGAAGAAGAGGAAGTAAAATGGGCGGAGAAGCGAAGAAAACCTAAGAAGAAAGCTCACCTTTAGAGATTTATCCTCCAAGCTCTCCCCAAAGCCAGGCTCTTCTCTCTAGGTCTCAAGGACAAAGAAGTTCAAAAATATTCTCCCTCTCCAAGACAATATTAGCTCACTCTAAAAAAATCTCTCCACCCCCCAACGTTTCTTAAGATTTACCCCCAAAAAGTTTGGCTGCTCACTTGATCTCCCTTGGTCCTTTTTGCTCAAAATGAAAAATGGACCATGAGAGGCCCCTTAGCCCCATGTAACGAGCATGCCCAACCTCCTTTTGACATGACAACCATGGAGTACTCTGCTCACTAATAATGACCAAGCTATCCCCCAAAAGGCTAGGTTCAACCAAGGGGAATCAGAACAAGAACAGGTTTTGATATGGCGTGGTTGTGTCGAGGCCATGATGCATAAGCGAATGCGGGTGCACCAAAAAACAAGCACGAGAGTGTTAAGTGAGTTAGGTACGAGTGCATCCAGTTTTCAGTGCAGGTCACCGCATGGCGTGGGCATGCACAATGCAGGTTCCATGTCTGCTTGAGTTGCCAATCTAGGGGCAGCGCGAGTTGGCACGGGCGCGCCGGCGAAAGTCTGGCGTGGGTGCGCTCGAGAAAATACCACCCTAGTGCTTAAACGTTGTAGGGGAGGCTCCAGTGAACGTTTACAAGCTAGGGGTACCACATAAGAGTGGAGCAAAAGTCCTGTAGAATCGAAAGAACACCCAAAACATTGATGCCAACAATGATTATTGGTAAAAGACAAGAATTGGGAGGATATAGATTTTAGATAACAAACTATCTTAACTCATATCGTGTTCAACACTTTATCTTTTTTTGAGATCCATTGTCGATTAGGGCATGTATCATCACCGGTGTTAAAAAGTTTTACGCAATTTCAAAAATTATCATCTTTAGATTGTGAGTCATATCAATTTCTATCGTTTGTCTTCTGTTCTCAAAATTAATTAAAAAGTTACCCATAGTTTTGAGTTGGTTTATTATGATTTATGTGGACCTTTTCGTATTTTTTCTAATGAATTTTGATATTTGTCACTCTTGTGAATGATTTTTCTCGTATAACTTTGCTTTGCTCTGTGAAATTTCGTTCTGAGTTGCTGTCACATTTTCAATCTTTTTGTACTAAAATTAAAGCTTAATTTAATGTTTTTATTAAGAAGTGAAAATACTAACGAATATTTTTTTTGCAAATTTTCAGGCATACATGACACAAAACATGATGCTTTATTAGTCATCCTGTGTCGATACTCCATCCCAAAATCGAATAACTAGAAGGAAAAATAGGCATCTTCTTGAGACAACTACAACTCTTATTTCAAACTAATATGCCCAAATAATTCTTGGTTGATACAATTTCTACATCATATTTTTGATCAATTAGATGTCTTTTACTATTTTACGGAGCCAACCTACAAATTTCTATTTTCAACCAACTCTCTCTTTGCCATTGAATGACATATATTTTTTGTGTACTTATTTTGTTCGTGACACTCGTCCACATGTTTCTAAACTGGACCTCAAGTCATTAAGATATTTTTTAGGATACTCTCATATGCAAAATGGGTATCTATATTTTTTTTCCCTTAAACAAGTACACGGTTTTTGCTGATACCTCCTTTCCTAAACAAACCTCATTCTTTGGTGACTCATCATTGCCTAAATGCTCACAAGATTTTAATGAGTTGTTAATATATCGCATCATCAGTTCGACTCTACCTCCACCACAGTGCCTTAACCTAGACCACCTATCACCAATGTACTCCGTTCCCCCTAATCCTAGTTGGACACCCGTATGTTTCACTTCAGTGGATCCTTTCCCTCGTGACCTAGATTTACCTATTGTTCTTCGAAGAGGTAAACATCAACATGCTTGTTCCATTTCCTCTTGTGTTAATTACGATAAGTTATTTTCTACTTCTTACTCATTTATTACTTCCCTTGACTCTGTTGAGGTCCTGAGATCTATTCAACAACCTCTATTCCATTATGGGAGGCGGGCAACGATACTTGATAATGTCTCAATTGAAAATGAAATGTGGGATTACTCTCTGGAAAGAAGGATGTTGGTTGTAAATGAATCTTTCTAGTTAAGTTTCATTTTGATGAATTTGTAGTTTGTCTCAAAGCCCAGTTGGTTGCTAAGGGCTTTTCTCAAATTTATTGATTGATTTCTTGGACAGATTCTCTCTGATAACTAAGTTGACTTCGCTTCGCTTTTTCTCGTCCTTGGCTGCAATGAATAATTAGCCTCTCCACTAGCTTGATATGAAGGATGTCTTTCTGCATGATGATCTTTTAGAAAAGTTATACATAGAGCAACCTCCTGGGTTTGTTGCTTAGAAGGTTTTTGGAAAAATATGTCGTCTTTGGGAATCACTATATGGATTGAAACAAAGCCCTCGGGCTTGCTTTGGAAGATTTACTCTAGCACTAGAAGAGCGGAAGTTATCGCGCTATATTGTTCAAGCAATCTATTTATGAGATAATTTTGTTGGTGGTGCATGTCGATGACACTATTATTTCTGAAAGTAATGTGTAGAGAATCTCATTATTGAAATTATTTTTTTAAAATTTGTTCAACACTAAAATCTGGTTTTCTTGAAGTACTTTTTGGGGATTGAGATATCAATGAGCAAACAAAGTATATTTTTATCTCAACAAAAGTATGTTTTGGATTTATTAGTAGAAATAGGAAAATTAGGGGTGAAATCATTCTGTATTTTGATACTTCCTAATCAGCAACTTACTAAGGATGGGGAGTCTTGTAATGATCCTGAGCGATATAGGAAGTTACTAGGAAAAATAAACTCTCTTAGTGACTCGCCCTGGCATTGTATATTCAGTTAGCACTATAAGTCAGTTCATATCTTCCCCCACAATCCATCATGGGTCAGCTCTGGAACAACTATGTTCAAAGGAACTCCTGGAAATGGGATTCTATCTTAGAATCATGGCCATAGAACTATTAAATTTTTTTCTGATGCACATTGGGCAAGTTTTAAGATTGATCGAAGATCCATTATTGGATATTATATTTTGTTGGTGTTACTTTGGTCTCATGGAAGAGTAAGAAAAATTATAGTGTCACGATTCAGTGCAAATTTGAGTATCGAGTGCTGGCATAAGCTTTGAGCGAATTGATGTGGGTCTCCCAATTTCTGACCAAAATAGGTTTTAAGATGTCAGTTTTAGCAAAGTTGCGGTGTGATAACCAAACTGTAATTTATATTGCTTCAAACCTTGTCTTTCATGAATAGACAAAACATATTGAGATAGATTGTCATTTTGTTTGTGAAAAGATTCAACAAAATGTGATTTCTACAACTCATGTAAAAACTGAGGAACAAGTAGGGGGCATCTTCATCAAGGCTCTTAATGGAGCTAGAGTCACTTATATTTGTAAAAAACAAGGCTTAATAAATATTTATGCTCCAGCATAAGGGAGATTGATATTAAAAGTATTAAATCTAATAGTTGTATATGAGGAAATGTGTATATTTGAAAGCTTGATATTATGTACCTAATTAGAGGAAATCTAATTACAAGATTTTTTCTATATTAGAAATAATTCTAATTTGTAGAGATAGAAGTGTATGAAATATGCAATATATATTTTCAATTGAGGAATAAGATGAAAGGAAGTTTTCCTGTCACATATTCAAACTGCAAAAAATTCAAACATCAAAAGTTGGTCTCCGATTGTAGCATAATATATTTTTAATCCCAAAGCAAATTAAACTTAATACTAATGCTAATTAAGGAAAAAAAGGCCCAAAAGGTGTCGACCAACCTTGAAGGCTGGAATTACCGAGTTGACCAAGAAAAATTGAATCGGGTGAGCTTGTTCACCTTCTTCATTGGAAGCATTAGGATCCTTGTAGTATGTCAATTGGCCAAAGATTGAAAGTAGCATAATTTTGTAGTCGCCTACTACTTGTTAGCTTCAATCTTGTACGTGTTATCATTGATCTTCTTAACAAGTATGAATGGATCATCAGCTATAGGTGTGAGCTTTTCAAATGAATTTGTAGGAAGCATCTCCTTCAATTTGATTCACACCAAATCACCTTTCTTGAAATTCATAGCTTTCTTGAATTTATTAGCCCATTTTTAATATTTGTTGTTTTGTTTAGCAATTTCTATCATCATCTGTTCATGTAAAATTTAAAATGTGGTATGTAGCTAAAACTATAACACTAACTCTATGGATGCGAGAAAAGTTTTCCTGTATATAATCTCAAAGGAGATGTGGCTTGTAGATTGGCTAGTGGAGCAATTATAAACAAACTCAACTTCAGGGAATATCAAGTCCTAATGTCTAATACTCTTGCCCACAAAACTTCTAAAGAGGTTTCCCAAACTCTGATTTACCATTTAATGGAGCTTCATACCCAGCTTATCCCATCAAGTCCTTTGGAAATGGCATAAAAAATTCATATAATTATATGAAGTGATAGCCTTGGGCACACAAGAAAGATGGATTATCTCCCTAAACTATAATATGTGAGGAATCTATTGTCTTGTGACAGAGCACATAATGTGTCATCTTAAAGATGCTATCCCTTACTAATAAAACAAAATCTTTGCTAACGAAGTCTTTACTCACATTCGCCCATGGTAAATTTAGATTAGGAAGGAGTGTATAGACCCATTTTATACTCTCAGATCTTAGCTAAGTGATATACCTTGTATTGCCAAACACGCATCTCCACATTTCATATCAATCTAGGCCAATAAAAGTTCTCTTTCATTAAGAAAAGGGTCTTATTTATGTCAAATGTATTGTCATTCCTTCATTGTGGAACTTCTTTAAATGCTCTTCCTAAGTGAACTTCTAAGAATGCACAAATTATTCTAGGACATATAACCATCATAATTGTGTATTGCTCGTAGGGTCTCTTCTGGAAACGGTTCCAAATCTCCTAAAAATCTTTATAAAAATCTTTTAACACCTCAAAAACAACCACCTTATATTTCATAATAGTGAACAATAGGTGATAAGGACTCAGAACAACTACTTTATTTTGGCTCTTAGTTTTATACTTGAGCATCAACCAAAAAAGAGGAGAGGAACTTTATTCGAGAGATATGCTTACATTTTAGCTTTCTCTGGTTCAAAAATCTTTGGTCTTTATAATCAATTTAGAGGGTGAACTCATAGGCTGGTAGGTAATGGTACAATGGCTAAGGGCTCTCACTATAGCATAAAAATTTGTCATACATGAAATAATTTTGTTTGGAGTCACTCAACTTCTCACTAAAAAAAAGAGATCTTGTGTCCACCCTAGCTCAACATACCTCCAGTCACCCAGCTTCAAATACTTGATTAAAATATGGAAGAGCTATGATTGGGACATAGTAAGATGTTTCTTCAAAGCATCAAAACTGAAATGGGCTTCATTTGACCATGATATTTATTTGTATTAAGGAGCTCTATCAAAGGTGTTACACTTTAGCTAAAATTTTTTATAAACCTCTTATAGTATGAAGTCAGTCCATAAAAGTAGTGCATATGGGTGAAAAACTTCGAACTTGGACAGTTTATTATAGTTTATACCTTAGCAAAGTCCATCTCATTACTCGTTGTTAAAAGTATCCAAAAAATTGCGGTGTCAGAAAGTAATATTTCTTTAGATGACCATACAACAGTTTTGTCCGAAGAACTCCAAAAAATCTATCACAAGTGTTGCAATGCTCCTCCATGAAATGGCTACAAACCAAATTATTATCAATATAAACAACCACAATTTCATAATAACGGTTTAGAAAACCTAGTTCATCGGCTGCATGATTGTATTCAGGGCCTTGGATAGACAAAAAGGCATGATTGTCCATTTAGACAATCCAATTCATTGGCATGAACCAATCTTTCACTCATGTTTCATCTAAATCTGATAGTAAAGAGTATAAATTGATCTTGGAAATGATGCTAATTTTATGTAGCTGATCCTACAAGTTATTTAGTTTTGAGATGGGAAAGATGTACTTTATGGTGATAATGTTCGCAGTTTTGCTATGAATACACATGCTAGGATCCGTCTTTCTTAGGTACAATCAGAGCTGGTACAATACATTAATTAATACTCTCACAAATAAATCCTCTTAACATTAGATCCTCAGAACAATTTTGAAATTCCTCATATTCCATTAGTTGCATTCTATAAGTTGGTCGGTTGGGGAGCAACGATCCTGGAATAAAGCCTATGAAATGCTGAATTTATCATCATAGCACCATCAACTTTTCTATATTTGGCTCAGTCGAGGGAACTCATCAAATCACAAGCATCTCACCATTATCTAAACGAAGCTTGTACCCCCTTAAATTTTTCTAATTTGTAGAGTCTCTACTATCTATTTTTAATTGTGTCTTGCTCAGTAAAAAAAAAATCACTCTTCAATTTGGATAGTTAGATGTAATGTGTTCATATTCTCTATAGTTGAAACTTTTCTTGACAAGAAAGACTGGGGGTACTAGCCCGATCGGTCATGGCTCTTTCTGATGTCGACATCTCCTTACGTGTGGTAGGTTTTAGCTCTCCGGTTGGAGTCGCTTTGTAGGCCAATCCCGAGGCTGCACCTTGCCTGAAGGATGCTTTGAATGTTGTTATGCTTTTTTTTCGTTTCTCAGGCTAAGGTCTAGATATCTAGCAAGGTATAGTCGGGTTGTAACTGCATCAAATTGCAAATGGATGGCCTCAAACTTTTAAGATATCATCTTATGCTGTTCTCTAGCTTCGCTGGTTCAAATTTCAGTATAAGTAATTCAAACTCAGCGGTTTGTGCTCCTCTACTCGTAAGTCATTCTATAATAAACGGTGAAGTCTTGAAAATTATCATGTTTGTGGTGTGATAGGAGATAATTGCTCTACATGTCCTTCATCTTAGATCGGATCATGATTTTGCTCTTTTCTTTATTATTGGCATTTGGGTTTCAAATTCTCCCATCATAGGGAATCTCCCATCTTTAAATTAATGGCAACTAATTTCACCATTTATTTAGGTGGAATGATTTTGTACTAAAAGACTCATTCTATTATCTAGAGCGACTAAATGATTTTGTCCTGATCCAGACGACCATTAAAATATGGTAAAGCAATCTTCACTTCAACGTCTCTCTTCCTACTTCTATTCTCAATACTAAATCGGCGAAGCATTTGTTCTTCGTCAGTCGAGGTCACTTGGTGGAAGTGGTTCTTTTCATCTTATTCATATTACCGGTTATCGTTATGACTTTGGGTGACCTCGTCGTGCTGTGTTCGTTCAAAATTAGGAAGACTATATTGTAATTGGAGGATTTCTTGATGCATATTTGTTATGGCAAGACATTGAACATTTTTTTGAGGGTTTCTTTTTGGCTGCATGGTGATTTGCTCCCCACTTATAGAGTTTTGGCCAAGGTATGTTTGTGGATCTTGGGTTGGTTGAAAGTTTGAGAATCAGATGTAGGGACATTTTTCGTGGATGTAGAAATATTAGTTTTTGTGAATAAGGGTTTGTAGTATGAAGTGAATCTACGAAGAGATCTAGTGTTATGGTTGGAATTTGGCTCTAATATAAAATGACACCAATTTTGAGCTCCTAGATGGTGTATGAGGATCAAGGAAAAATTATGGAATAATGTAAGATATTAGTAGTTAGTCATGTTTGAAATTTAAAAGGTATTTGGGAAAGATAGTATGGCGGCAATGGCTGTTTGGGGAGGAAAAAACAGAAGAAAAATAAATCTCCACTGCTAGATGTGACATCTAAGACAATGAGGAAGGGACCACCATCTATTTTCGATCAATAGACAATCTCTCTACTTGAACGAGAAGATGATACAACTCTCCAAATAGGAAGAAAGAAGGAGATAATACCAAACTGCATACAATTCAAAAGCTAAAAGCTGTCTATAGGTTCTAGCATAACATATCTATAATGCCAAAGTGAATTAACCCTTGTACTAATGCTAATTAAGGGAAGGATGGGCTAAAGGGGGCCAACCAGTCTTGGTGGCTGGAATTGTTCCTGAATCGGGTGAGCCCGTTCATTTCCGCATCCATCTAAATTGGATGCGGAAATGACACCTGCATCAATGGAGATTATTCATTTAAACCTAACCTAAAAATTAAGTGTTTTAAAAACAGAGGTGTTTTGTCATCCTTACATAAAATGAAACCTAAGCTTCAAAGTGCAAAACATTAACTTCATCATTTTTTAATTTTATCTGTTTAGAAATATTAAAATAGATTAAGATGTTATAAAACTCAATAATGTTAACAACATTTTTTTGTACTTACAAAATACAATTTTATCATTTTTCAATTAGTATCATTAATGCAACATCAAAACATGGCACTAACTTAGCTATGTAATATTTATTTATCTTCAAATAATATTACTATGATAAGTATTATGGATCAAATTTAAAATCAACCATAGTTATAAATAAAGAACACACGTGCAGGATGGCAAGCTAAATTAAAATCATCAAATTACGGATGTGATTCATTAATAAAATAGTGGATACTAATAAAACAAGTGTTGTGCTTGGATAAAGGAAGAAGATAATAGTGTAAACAATCCAAAATTTGGAGTAAGAGGCAAATATGTGACAATGTTACGGTCGATGGGAAAGGTGGCATAAGGGTGTCTTAGGATAGATGATAACTGGTAAGTTACTTTTTTGATGTTTTGACAAATTTCTTTTCTTTTTATTTTTTTTTTAATAGCATAAAAAGTTGATAATATAGGCTACATGGAGCTCATGAATGCTTTGTTGTTCATACTTTGGAGTGTTTTGGGTCCATTTCACTTTGAAAGGCTCATTTGTGCACTTTGAAATGCACTTTTTAAACATTGTTGAGAATATAGCACCTTTTTTGAAAGCTCTAGTTTACAATTATGAGTTTTTTTTTTGCAGAATAAGAACTTGTCTCGGTTTGGTGGTCATAATACTTGTCATCATTTACTCATTTAGTTATGCATATAAATAATTTTTTTTTTCAGTAGATTCTTGATGTAACATGATGTAACATTATGCCTTATTTCCAAGTCTATTTAATTTGTATTTTTCCTTTATCGTTTTGGATAGAACTTGCCTCATTAGTTATGCTCACTATGTTTTTAGAAATGTATGTGCATGCGCACACATAAAGGGGCAGACATGCATGCACGCATGGCATATCCCATTACTTTGTTGTTCAATAATAATCTTTTCCTCTATTCTCTGTAAGAAGCCATCCTTAATGATTCATAATGTCCATAGAGCCTAACTTCATTTATGTTTGAAATGAGATGCTAGATATTGATGTTTTCCAAAATCTACGTACATACCACTCATTTCCCACGTAGTTACATGTCTAACGCCTAGAGTTCAATTTTTACATGCATACCACCTTACCTAAGCATAGCACATTTCCTATGTAGTTACATGTCTAACGCCTATAATTCAATTTTTACATGCATACCACCTTACCTATGCATAGCAGGGTGTATTTCACCTTTTTAAAAGTCAAAGGTGGTATAAATGTAAAAAGAAAAATTTAGGTGTTACAAATGTACATACATAAGAATTGGGTTTATATGTATGTAAAAAAATGTGCCCCTGATGTATTACAATGAATAACATCCAATAAGATTTTGTATCTTTCTTTTTGTAATTACTCCCCAATGTGGATATTATACATCATTAGCCATATCCCAATTATTTGGGATAGACGAGATAAGATGCTATAGATTCATCAAATGTATCAAGAGTCTATTCCTATGTAGATATTTCTTTTACTTCTAGTATTGCACCATTTTTAAGTATGTCATTAGCATATAAGATTAGGGCTTGTTTGGGATCAATTTTAATTTTGTTTTTTCCTTGGTTATTAAAAATATTTGTATTTAATGTGTTTCTTATATAATTTTATTTTTTGTTTCTAAAAATAAATATATTTTTGAAAACTCAAAATAACTTTAGTTGTTTTGAGTGCTTTAAAAAAAACCATATCTTATTCAAACTCACCAACATATTTTGTTTCAAATTAAAACATAAAAAAAATAAAAATAAAAACAAAAAATAAAAGTGATCGCAAATGACCCCTTAATTTTTGGCTTGGCAGCTTGAGTATGTTAACGACAACAATTACTTCTATTTTTGCAGCACATATTCCTTTATATTTATACCCAATTTTGAATATTACAAACAAGGACAAGCCTTACGAATTTCTTAGATTGACTAGCTTGGGTGTGATTGGAGCTCTTGTAAAGGTAATTTATTTATTCATTATGTTTTTGTTTTTTTTTTTTGGTAAAGTAATTTATTTATTTTTAAACTAGTGCTTTATCAACATTATCATCATCATCATCATCGTTAGCATCAGCCTTTTATCACAAATCCTCATGTTTTTTTTTTGTTCTTTTTTTTAACTAGTGCTGTTTTTTTCCTTTTATTTAAAAGTTGGGTGCAAGACTCTTCTCATTAGAAAAATGTATAAGTATTCACAACAACAATAGAAAACATAAAAGAAAGAAATGATGGATAAGGGAAAGTCCAAGGGTGTCTACACTGATAGAAGATGACCAAATCCATCAAATTTTTTTACTTTATATTGTCGTCTATAGCTTTTTGAGGTGAGCATATATAAAAGTAGGCCAATGTACTGATGTAAAACAAAATTTCTTTAAAATCAATCTTTTCCCTAACAATTAGACTGAGTAGCCGCAATGAAGAAAGTACCCCACAGGTCCTTAACGCCAAAAATCTGTAAGACACCTCAAATATTGTTGATGGCCTATCAATAGAAAAGGACATGAAATTCATTCTGAAGATATGCCTTGGACATACTACAAATCATAGAAGAGATAATGCCCAATGTATGGAGATGTTCCTTATTAGGAATCCTCATAACATAAATGAACCAACGCATATAGCCATTGAGTTGATTGCTGTTTTTCATATCCAGTTCTAGTAGCCAAACTCCTGCCATTCAGAAAAAAATGATAGAAAGACTTGACAGAAGATTTATTCTTATTGGATTTTTAGGAGAGAAATTTAAATTTTCTCTTTTTTAATATTTTTCAATTTTTATTATTTTGTATTATTGGTAGTTTTCGTTTCCTTTTTTTCTTGCATGAGAATTTTGTGGCTTTCTTAATTTGGCGACCTTACTTGTTATTTATGTTGTAAACGCCCTTCTAGAATTGAAAATAAACAATTAATTTTCAGAAACTCTCGCTACCTATCCCGACAAACTCGTGCTAGAGCCTTGATCTACTTAATCTTAGGCTTCCGTAGAGCAAGCATGAGTAGCAGGCTTCTCAAGAGTCATTGAAGCCTTCCTTTTCATCGGCATCGATGTGAAGGAGATTGCCATGCTTGGAGTGCTCCAAGTGCGCTTTGGTCTCCTTCTAGACCATTACTTTCTTGCCAGGGAAGAATGGGCGGTTCTTCACAAAGCTGAGGTTCTAGTGTAGGGGATTTGCAGAGCCAAACAAAATCTTCCATCCTTTTGGTATCATGGCCTCGCACGTGAACTTTTCATGGTAGTCCTTGCTTGCTCCTTTTTGCTATCCTTATTTCATAATGTTGTACAAGTCGACGATGGCCAACACCCAAAGAAACTCTACCATTTCTGCCAATTATAGTAATTTTGAAACTACTCTGCGCTACCCTATACTCCTCTCATATATGTTTTTGTTGATTGTTATTCCAAACCTCATCTCACGCTTATAAAACTCATTGGGCACAACAATCTCGATTGGGCCTAATCCGTAAAATTGGAAATTGGCTGGAGAAGCAAAATTACACATGTAATTGGTGAAATTTTGGAACTTGTAGTGTCCCTAATATGAAAAAATTTGGCAATCAGAAATTTTTTTTATTGCTTGGTTCATCAACTCCATTGAACTTGCCATAGTGAAACCTCGCCTATTTCTTTCCACTGCTCAAGATGTCTAGGAGGTGTTCGAGATCTTTATTCGTACATGGAGAAATTTTCTCAAATCTTTTAGTTGAAAACTCAATTTTGGAAATGCAAGCAGAATGATTGTAATGTTACTATGTATTACAATAAGTTAATAACATTATAGCAGGAACTTAATCAATATTATGATGACGTTTTAATTTGCATGGCAAAATTTTGTATGCAAACTTAGAAAGTCACTCTATGGTTTAAAGAAGCCACCAAGAGCATGGTTTGAAAGGTTTGCTAAAATTATGAGATCCAATGGATACTCTCAAGGTCAAACCGATCATACACTGTTCATCAAACACACTAGGGAGATAAGATTGTTACATTGATAGTATATATGGATGATATGATTCTTACTAGTGATGATAAAAAAGATTCTTAAAATCAAAGAAGTGTTTGAAATAAATGACCTAGAAACTATGAGATATTTCTTAGGTATGGAGATAATAAGGTCCAAGAAGGGCTTTATTATATCACAAAGGAACTACATCCTAAATTTTGCTAAAGGAGACATGGAAGATTGGATGCAAAATTGTCAATATTCCGATGGATCCCAACAAGAAGTCTATAAGAGGAGAATAAAGTATATATGTGGATAAGGGAGGATAACAAAGATTGGGAGGAAAATTTATCTACCTGTCACATACTAGGCTAAATATGGCATACTCTGTCAGCATTGTGAGCCAATATATGAATAACATAAATGAAGAGTATTTGGAGATGGTGTACAAGATCTTAAGGTTTTTCAAGGAGACTCCTGTTATGGATTATTGTTTAAGACAACAAGAAACAGAGAGGTGGAAGTTTACACTGACAAGTTGGGCTGGGGAACTCACTGACAGAAGGTCAATCACATGTTACTACTGCCATGTATAGGGAAATCTGATCATATAGAGAAGTAAGAAGAAAATTGTTGTCTATAGAAGCAATGCAAAATCAGAGTATGGGGCACTTGTCTTAGGAATATGTGATGGGATCTAGATTCATAAATTTTTTAGGGAATTTATGTGTACCTCTAACAGGTCTAGACAGATGTTTTGTGACGGTCGAGCAACTATTAGTCTTGCCCCTATGCATCATGACAGAGCCAAACATATTAAAATTTATAGCACTTTAACTCTGAAAAAGTTGACTGTGGAATTATACAGCTAAGCTACATCCCGACACATAAGTTGCTTATGTTTTCACCAAAACTGTTTCATCAAGCAACTTTTAAGGGTTTAATTTCAAGCTTAGTCTCTACAATATCTACGACCCAACTTAAGTGAGTGTTGAAATATAGGAGGATCGACGTCCCTATTAATTGGAGACAATTGAGAATCTCTTTGATTAATTTTATTCTCTTTAATTTATGTTTATTTTAGAATTATTTCATTTTCATATTTAGGCTAGATATATTTGATAAGATCTTAAATTAGTAGAGAATGATTTACCTATATATGTAACCTTAGGGTTGAAGATTGTATAATAAGAATTTTTTCAGTCCCTGATTTTGTCTTCCTCCTTTGTGTAGAAGGGTAATTCTTTAGCCATATTGTTAAGTGTTATTCCTAATTCTGTTAATTCTTGGATAAATGATTATGGTGTAAATGATCATATGACAGGTTGCTCTAAATTGTTTTCATCTTATAGACCTTATGTAGGCAATAAGAAGGTCAAAATTGTTGATGATTCTCTTTCGATAATTGTTGGGATAGGAACTGTCCAACTCGCTTTGTTGTTAACTGCTAATGATGTATTCCATGTTCCCAAATTTTTCTTGTAACTTGTTGTCTATTAGTAAAATTATCTCTGACCGTCAATATCAAGCAATTTCTACTTCTCTTGTTATAAGTTTCAGGAATTGACCACTGGAGGATGATTGATAGTATTAAGGAAAATAATGAATTTTATTATTTTGATGATGAACTTGACAATAATAGATAATGTCAAAGTACTTATTTAAATTTTGTTTCTATTTTTAAAGTCTGATATTATGTTATGACATTATATGTCAAGTCATCCTAATTTTCAGTATTTAAAATACTTATTTCTCAATCTATTTCAGAATAAAAATTCATTTTCTTTTCACTGTGAAGTTTGTCATTTTGCTAATAGCAGTATGTATTTTTCTCCTAACTTACAAATGAACTACACCATTTACTCTTGTTTCATAATGACATTTGGGGTCCTTATAAAACATATGCATATTTTGGAAAAAAACATTTGTGATATTTATTTATGATCACACAATATTAAGTTGGGCTTATTTAATCAAAGAAAATTTTGAAGTGAAAATAATTTTCAAAAATTTTTACTCCATAGTATAAACACAAATTCAAAAAAAATATTCAAATATTGCTGAGAATATTTCAAAAATATTTTGGGTCAATTTTTTCTCGAAATAGTAATTTATCAAAATTCTTTGTCGACACTAAAATAAAAGTGTGACTGAAAGAAAAAAAATAAATATTTGTTGAAGGTTGCTTGGGCATTATTTTTTACCAATCAAATGTCAAAATATCTTTGGGGTGAAGCTGTTCTTACTGCTATATTCCTCATAAATAGAATACCCAATAAGATTTTAAACTTTGAAATACTTTTTGACATTTTTCTTAAGATTTTACTGACAAATTGACTCTCTTCTTGTTTATTATTAAAGATATTTGAGTGTATTGCATTTGTTAACATTCACAGTTATAATTAAGGAAAACTTGAACCCAAGTAAAAAAAATGTGTTTGTTGGTTAGGTATATTAACGATCTGATTTCGAGCTGAGCTGCGTGTCACATCCCAAATGAGCTCGTAGGGATGGTGGGCAGTCCAAGACTTAAATATTGTTTTTCGGCCATACACCTAGTCGATGTGGGACTTTTTGTCTGTGATATTCTCCTTCACCAAATCACGTGACGCCCTCGTCATGGATTAGCTCCACCGAGGGTCCCACTGGACCATGGAAAGTCCACACACCTGGCAGACAGTAATCTGCTTTGATACCACTTGTCACCTCTCAAAAGAGCCCTTACGGGTGGTGGGCAACCCAAAACTTAAATACTGCTTTCCGTGATATGTGGCTTAAAATAGGTTTGAAATAATTTCGATCCAAAATTTTGGCTCGTAGCACGGCTCGTTTAATTCGATTCATTTTCTATCCAAGCCAAATTCAAGTCAAAGTTTAGGTGATTAACGATCTTCCAACTAAATTTGTTAAATTCACAGCCCTACCTTTAATAGACCTGTTAATGATCCGATTTCGAGCCGAGCTGGGTCAGCTCAAAAAAAAATCAATCAACATTTTTTGTTCATAGTTCGACTCATTTATTTTGATTTGATCTCGATCGGAGCCAAAATTTGAATCAATTTTTGAGTAAATAGCAATCTTCGAGCTAAATTCAGAGCCTTTTTGTTGGTTATGCTCTCATTCACACGAGTGTAAATATTTTGATACAATTTTTTTAAAACTATTTGTTATCATGGATGCCACTTTGTTTGAATTACATGTTTTTTTCACCTGTCATCTTCATGGGGGGACAATACAAAGATTCAACCATCCTTTTTTTAGGATCTTTTCCAAGGTGAACATTCACAAAATATCTCCCAACCTTGGTTTTTCAACCTGAAAATTCAAGTTACATTATATCAGGAAAAAAGTGGGTCATTTTTTTTAGACATTAAAGACGATTCAAGCCTTCCTACGGTGCTATCTCATTATCTTTGTGATTCTATAATGATTAACAAAGAAGAAACAAAAAAAAAATAATTATGATATTTGTACCATTTAACATTATCTATTGCGCTAAATGACAACTCAAAAGAAAGGTCTACGAACTTTTGCACTGCTTAGAATTCGTGAATCCTTCAAGTAATGCCCCCACTGAGCTTTTAACCCATGTTCAGTTCACTTTAGGTTCAAGTGCCAAATCTTCTAGTCGTGAACCCGCGTTTAGTTCAAATCTTAAGTCTAACGATTCTAGTCCTTTTATTGTTGCTTGTAAGGATGTGAGTCTTGCACCCAACATTCATTATCTCATTATGTGTCATATGAAAACTTTTCACCAATTTTTCATGTTTTTATCTCACAATTGCCTTGAATAGGATTCTTGATACTGTTCAGTTTTTTATGAAAGCTCCCAAGTGGAAGTGGGTTTTTTTAAAGGAGTTGAAAACTTTTGAAAAAAATGGCATGTGGGAGTTTGTTGATCTACCCTTTAGGGAAGATAACTATAATGTGCAAATTGTTGTTTATGATCAAGTATAAGTTTGATGGCTTTCTAAAAAGTTACAAGACTTAACTGGTTGTGAAGGAATTCATTTATATCTATGATATTGATTGTTTAGAGACATTTAATTAAATCACAAAATTAAACTTCATAGGAGTTCTTCTGTCACTTGTTAATCTTGATGGACCCTTACAACAGTTGGATATAAAAATTGCATTCCTCAATGGAGAATTGGATGAAGAAGTATATATGGATGCACTTATATGATTTGATAAAAAGTTTGGCGCAAAGATGTGTAAATTAAAGAACTCATTATAGGGTTTAAGCAGTTACAAAGAGCAAGCTATAGAAACTTACTCTTTTTATTAGAAGTAGATAATTAGGAGGGGTGGGGTGGGGGGTGAGACCTCTCCTCTTGGGCGACAACCCTAACTCAAGCATAAGGGCGATCTCCCCCCTGCACCACCTAGCTGAATCGGTCAACCCTAACCCAACCGGTTCAGCCCAGGTGAGCTCCCAAAGTCCAGCGTCAGTCTCCCGAGATTGGGAGAGCTTCAATCTCATTCGTTGAAGCTTTTGTCCGCCTAGTGTTGGTGATGTAGCTATGTAACCTCTCAGAGCTCAAGGCTCTTCGACAATGGCCCTACAAGTACTTGGATTCCGCTGACGACTATGTTGTATCCCAAAACATTTGAGGAGCCTTCTTTATTTGTGAGCAACAATCCATATTGGTCCATTCTTCTGGATGTTAACTACTGAACTGAACTGGGTCTACATATCATGCCTATACTATTGAATCTTCCCAAAGTAACACATGGTTGGCTCGAATATATCTATAGTGAAGATAGCCTGAATTTCCTTAAATGATGGCAGTTGTGGCGTTAAGCCATCAAATTTAATGTTCTGAGACTCTCTCTGTATAAGCTGCTTCATGTTCAAAATCAACACCTGAGTCATGTCATCTCTGTAATTACCAAACTTAATCTCAGTGGCGCTTCTCTGTTCGCAAGGGCACCTATGACCATAGACTCCGTCGAAGGTAGAAGTATGATGTGCTTATCATCCTTGGTGAAGAAGTAGGTGTTTCTAAACTCATCATGCCAAGTTCTAAGATCAAATTTCCATGGTCTCCCCAACAAAAGGATGCAAGCATCCATGGGCACCATGTCACACCACACATGTTCCTGCAGTCGGTCTCCAATAAAAAACTCCACTAGACACTTTCTATCAATGTTGATCATCCTCTTCAATCATGTTAGAGCATATGGTTGGGAATGTCTCTAAGTCAGGAGGCTCAATTTCTCCACTATTTGCGTAGATTTCACGTTCTTACTGTTCTCTCTATCGATGATGAGGCTGCATGCATGCTTTTTCACAGTGTAACGGGTATAGAATATGTTGTGGCTAAGCCGTTGCAGCTCCATTATCTTCTCAGTCTGTAGGACCCGTTGAACCACGATCATCTCTCCCACATCCGGTTAGAACTCCTCACCCTGTTCTTCAGCCACTTTTTCGTTGCTAACCTCCTCCGCTACACCTTGCTCGGTAAAGGTTACAACTCGGCTTGTCGAGCAATTAGAGGTGAAGTGTTCAAATCTGTGACATCTCAAGCATTTTCTGATTAGGACTGTAATTAGCGGCTACTCTTCTTAGGCTTCTTCTCACTCTTAGTGGTTTTGTCCTTATCCTGGTCAATCTTCTCAACTCTCCTAAGCATGCTCCTGCTATTGGCTTCAATTGCGAGTGGTTGTCTGAATGGTGGTGGTTGAATACTTTGTTTCTGTTGTCTCTCAATTTTCAATGTTTATATCTGGACATCTCCCAGTCACCAATTGGACTGCAATTGAACAACGTTACTGATGGAAGATTTCAGGCATCTCAAATATCGGGCTATAGAATGTTCCTCTGGCTTTACCAACTCATATTTCAGCTGCAGTTGGTCAAATTATGTCGTTAACTCCACTAATATGTCTCTTTGTTGTAGGTGATGGTGTCTTAGAAACATACCTTGACGGTAATGAAGAAGTAAATATTTTCTCTGCGACTCCTTCATTATCTTCTTCCACCTGTTATATCTAGTCACTGCCCTCTTTCTTTCTTTGTCGCTGAAATTTTTTCAGCATAAAGAGGTTCTCTTTTTCAATTTGATGGCCACATGCTTTACCCTCTTATCTTTCGGCACTTTTTTGTACTTGAAGATTCTCTCAACTCATTACAACCATTTAGTGAAATCATTTGGATCCATATATTTGTCAAACTCTGGTAGATCCAATTTTATTCTGAAATTTCTATGTTCTTCATATATTGTCTCCTCTCTAGGTTTCCGCTGATAATGAATTCCAAAACATCGTGGTTTATCCTCCTCATCACTGAAGTCCT
>NEWO01000023.1:1465337-1510544 GCA_003013225.1 Phalaenopsis aphrodite | reverse complement strand
GTTGTTGATCTTGATAACCTTTTGAGAGAAAATGTGAGTGTAATTGGGATCGTGAGATAACTAAATAAATGTATGTCGGTCTTCAAGTAAGTCAATACTTTAACTGCCCAATAGCTTCATAGCATCAAACTCTTTTCGAATGATCTTCAGTTTTGGGTGACTATAAAAGAATTTCCCCACTAGAGCAAAACGCCAAAAGAACGCGGGAGTACTGGTTTCAACCTCAGTGAGAACAAGAGCAGACTTCCCATTTTTTTTGCCAAGTTTTTTAATGAAAGTGTGATCACCACAGCCTTCAAGAGCGTCGTGGAAAGATTGAAAAACATTGCAGGACTTGTCAATATGAAAACCAGGATTTGAACCTGAAAAAGGAGCACGAGTAGAAATAGGAAAGTCGTCGGCAAGTGCATTGGCATAGGAAGACATCGTCGAGGTCATCTCCAGAACGACCAAGCAAGCTGCTAGAAAAAGGCGAGCAGAGGAAAATTCTGTCTGGCAGGGCAATAGAGACTCGTCGAGTACGGGGAGACCTTCTGTCGGGTAGGGCGACCTGTTGGCAGGGCGAAGACATAGTCGAGTACAGGGACGACGCGCGCCACGACCTAGCGAGGAGGCGTCGTCGACTGCGGGTGTGGAGAGACGAAGCACGTGAAACCCTACGTCATTGACGCAAACGAAGCGCATGTGCTGGAGGAACGACGGAACGACGAAATTGATAGCGTGAAACTCTTCATCGTCAGGCACGAAGAACCGAGAGATTCAACGCAAGGAATCACCATTAGGCAAAAGCCTAGCAGAGCTTCACGCCATCTCTAAGGAAAAAATATAATAAATGAATATATATATATATATATATATATATATATATATATATATATATATATATATATATATATATATATAATTTTTTTTAATTTAATTATTTTGAGTCTAAATGAACCAAACACGAGCGAGCAAACCTATTCTTGTTCGGCTCATTTATAAATTGAGCTCAAAAAATTATTTTATGTTCGGCTCGCTTGCTTAATGAACGAACAACTTAACGAGCCGAACACGAGCTGGTCAAAAACAACTTGTTTTGACAGCCCTAGCAGTGGTACTGGAGACAGGAGATACTGAGGATGTGTAGGAGTTCAATTTAGCTGATGGAGTCGTATTTTGGTGGCATGAAGGACTTATTGGACTAAGGTTACGAGAGATCAGCAGTGGCTTCGCCACAATATCTTTCATATATGTTGAACTATGAAGAGAAATGTTTGTAGTCTAGGGTTGTCAATTCGGGTCAATGGGTCGGGTTCGGGTCCGAACCGAAAAATACGATAATAGGGTCAACCCAAACTCGACCTTAATAATAAACGGGTTAAAAACTATGACTCGAATCTGAGCTTGACCCGCTAACCCTTGACCCAAACTTTCATGCTTATTCGGGTTATGTTTAGCTTTTCGGGTTCAACCTAAACTCGACTCAATAATAAACGGGTTAAATTCTCCGACCCGAACCCGACTCAAAAAATATTTGGGTATTTCTAACCCGGATTTTTTTAGTCGAGCTCGAGTCGTGTTGGTGTGTCAGATCAATTTTTGACACCCCTAATGTAGTCTTATTATCAATGGAGATAGTTGTAAGAATGTGGCATCTACACAGATAGTAGACAAATTGAGTGTCCCTATGTAGACTTTCCTAGCCATATTCTTTGACTTGGTTGAAGAAGGGGATCATAATTAGCATTGGAAAAGATGTCTTGTGGTTAAGGATCAGCTGCAAGATCAAGTGTGGTGCGATGTTGTGCCCGTAGATTTCTATCACATTTTGTTAGGGAGACCATGACAGTTTGATCGCAGAACCCGACATGATGGGTTCAAGAAGACCTTCATTCACAAAAGGATGGAAAGCACAGTTCTTTTACCATCTGTGGAGTTGAAGGTTATAGGTGCTCTTACCAGTAGAGAGACACAAGTGGGATCAATTTTGGTGATATTAGAGGGCAGTGAAGCAGAAGAGTCACAATCAAACAGAGGATAGCCACTATGGAGAGAGTTTCAGGATATCTTGACTGACAACATACCGTGAGGACCTCCAAGGTTAGGAGAGGTTCAACTTGTCTTCACTTTAGAGAGGGATAGCCAACCTTGGGCTAACTTTAGAAGATTATGCAGAGTATACTTGACACGAAACTTCAGTGCAGTTCAACAAAATACTTATAGATGGGTGGACAAATAGAGATGGTTACCTATAATTTGAAAACATTTCTTGGTGTTTTATTGGACAATGCATTCTATAGTGGGATCCATATGCTTCTAGAGGCGCGGTCGAGGACCCTCCAACCTCGGAAGATTATGACATTTCGGCTACCTTCAACTTGTTCAGCCTAACCCCATACTATGAGGAGACAAAAGCTTTGATGAACGAGTTCAAAGCTCCCCAAATCCCGGGAGATTGACATGGGGCGTTTGATAGGTGTGGGGATTTCCAGGGATGTCTGTATTGAACCAGTCCAAGAAATATTGGGGTCGGTCGAACCCTCAAAGGCCTGGGAATGGGGTCTACTTCTATTGATCCTGGGGTTATTTATTTGTTTTGGTGGTGTCTAGGGTTAATTTTTGTAGTGACTTGTTTTGGCACAGCCATCGAGGCCTCTGTTTCTCTTTCTAGAGTTGTATCCAATGGTTTCGATGGGTGCTTCGGCTGTATCTCGTACCTGAGATGGTGTGTATTTTCTTCCACCCTTCTCCCACTCTCTCTTGCATCATTCTTCCTTCACTCTCGCCATTGCCCCTTGCTGTCGCCCCTAGGAAAACAACCAAGTAGTTGTTTTCCCTCAATTCCGCTGCCTCCCAGCTATTCCACCCCTTCCAGCTTGCTGCCGCCTCCCGGAACCCTCTTCCATCGCTGTCATTGCTCACCACCTTCTCCTTGCAGCTACCACCTTCCAACTTGTCATCTGAACCTGCCTTGCCTCTACCCCGGAGGTCCAAACCCCTAGCTGACAATACCTCCACTTTAGATCCGCCCTAATTCTAGTGTTGTGTGTTGTTTGTTGCTTTCAGATTTTTGCATTGTTTTGTTGCAATTTTCAATTTGAATTTATTAATAATATTTAATTTCAGGTGGTTGTTTGTTAAATCCCACTATCAATTTTGCTTTTTGATGAGACTAGTGTGATGTTTAATATATTTTAATGCAAGGCAAAATGAGGATTCATGGATCACGCACTCTCATTCAATCTAACAGGTTTCGTTACACAAAAATAGATCGTTGAAGCTTTTAAACTCGAGTCATAATGAAATAATCATAAGCTTCTGAGGACTTATGCAAAAATTTGATAGCAAGTAAAATTTACGAGCAAACAGATTAATTTCTAGGACTTCTTTGTCAGTGACAGGTGTACTATCCCAACGCCTGTCTATTCGGGAGATTGTATTGTTCTTAGCTCATAGTTGTTGGCTTTGACTTCAAAAGAGATTGATGTAACTTTTATTCATCGAACAAGTCAATCCTCGCCTTCTCATCTTCCTACCAAATTGCTCGCATTTTTCTTGTACACTCTAAAGCCAACCTTGTTCTGACCCTATTTATTCTGGAAATGCTTATGTTGTGAGCAATGATCACAATAATGGGGAAAATAATTTGCAAACATTGATAAAAGAACTCATGAGATTTTATGTGGCTTTGTAAGATCTATCTATATTATTGACTGGATATATAAGCAATTAACCACTAGGCCAGAGATAAAAATAAGATACCAAAGTCACCCTTCACTATTGTCTCACTTTATCTCACTAATATTATTTCATCTCCTCATTTACACCCTCTTCAAACTTGAACATGATTCCTCCAGTAATTATGCTAATTGAAGATAAGATAAAGTTTTTCGTCTCCTATGTCAGCCCTCTTTGTTGGTCCCCATCCCTATGCTATTCATTGATATCTTCTTGAGAAGGCATCTACAGCCATTGTCAACCAACCCTATAGAAAAATCCCTCTTGTGACATTTGCCTCCGATTATGCCACCAGCCAGACTTGGTTGCATGAAAACGAAGAATGAGTGATAATAACACCGGAACTGCATCCATTGTGAAGTGATCGCTTGAAAGCTCTGTGTTTTCAGATTCTTATTATCAATATTTTGGTTAGCAAATTATGATCTTTAGCAAGTAAATATTGTATGGTTGTTAACCTACTGCAAACGGTAATTCAGTAATATGTTTTTCAAATTGTTTTCCCTGGTTTTCCAATCTCTTTTGTTGAGATGGTTTTAAGTTTGAATTTTTTTTCTTTCCTCTTCATTCTGGTCATAATATTTACATTCAAAATGAGGCAAAATTCACGCTATTCTTCTTGTTTTTTTAGGTGGCAATCTTCATTTTGCAAAAAATTGTATTGGATGATGTTGGGCTTTATTATGTTTGCTCAGCTGCGGATCGTTTCTCTTGTGTTACTCGCATGCTTGGAACGGTGGTTGATTCACTTGCTGGCCAACCTTCGTTGAGGCTGCTGAAGCACATTATCCGTTGTTTTCTGAGATTTTCAGAAAATCACGGGTCAGTTTCTTCATAAAGATGGGATCAGTCCTCATGATTTAGATTTTATATTATTCTCTATCATATAAGATAGTCTGATATTATGATTTTTATGCATGAGCATCTTCACTATATATTTATTTTGGCCCAGATACTACTATGCCCGCAGCGCTTTGCCAAGATTGATACCTAAGAAGTTGATGGATGGAACTTTCGAAAATTTACTTCGTGTAAGTTTTAAAATATTATGAAGAGTATACTCTGCATTCGAGTTATCACCAATGCTGAATTTTTTATTTTTATTTATTTATTTATTTATTTTTGGGTGGGGTAAGGGGTAAAGTTGAATTTAAGTACATATTTCTTATCCATTTACATATCTAACAAGTTTGATATTTACATTTATAACATCGTGGTATTAAAAACCTATTCATGAAAGTGTGTGTTTCACTTTAAAAAAATTAGTTATAGTGATATTTTTTATGTGATATCAACGATTTGAGTTATGTAAATATGAAAACATATGCATAGATATGTAAATTTATAAGAATTGTGTGCCATGTGATGTCGCTTAGCTGTGAAGCATGCGTCAATCACATAATAATACGTATTGCTCAAGTATTATATATAGATTTTTGATTCTGTGCATTGATCCCATAGAGAACTTTTTATTTTCAACTTAGGTGAAAGTTCTAGTTTATTAATTCTATGTCTAGTTTGAATAATGAAGGCTTTGGAATTTTCAAGTGGCTATACCTAATTTTTGCTTAATTAAAAATTTGAATCTACAAAGGTGTGTTTCTTAAAGTGATAATCATGCCCCTTTGATTTGGATTGAGTGAATCCTTAATATTCTTTCTATGGATTTCCAACTATACTTGACAACTAGAGATAAATTCTCCTTTGTCTCTCCCGAGGTCATAAGAAGCATTGAAAACTCTTATTACAATTAAGTTGGCTTAATCATGTAAAATTTCTCAAGAATTTTCTAGTCTCCCATGAGGTTGCAATCTCCTATTGAGAATATTCCTATTCTACTAGGTGATTTTTTGTTATCGTACTCATTATTCAAGCTTGTGATCGGTAGTCTTAGATCACGAAGTATTTTAACATTTCTTCTTCCAACTCTTGAACTATCAGGTTACATATATAAGAAAACTGAGCCTTTCTACTTTACAATTTTATCAAATATATTTAGCCTGAACATGAAAAGGAAATAATTCTAAAATAAACATAAATAATAAGAGAATAAAACTAATCAAGGAATTTAAAAAATTCTCTTCGATTAATAAGGAGGCCGATCCTCCTTTATTTTCACAATTTTAATTATTTGAATTGCCAAAACACAAATCGACTCGAATTTGTAGATGTGAGCTAAGCTTCAACTTGTTTAATTACAAAGGTTAAAGCTCATGTTTGAGGTGACTAGAGTTCAAGTCGACTCATTTTGATCCCTACGTGAACCGAGTTGAAAAACTCTAAAGATTCAGCAAATTTTGGTGTGAGAATGCAAAGTTATTTGGTGTTTTATAATTTCCCTATTTATGCAAATACAATTTCTGTTTCTTATATTTGGTTGCTACATTACAGAATGATGAAGTGGGCAGACTTTGGCTTCAACAGCTACTTTTCAATGTGTATGGAGAAAGAAGCGTAAGCGGTCAACATGGAGCTTTTGTTCAATAATTGGAGGTTAACAAATTACTGTTTATCAGTGCAGATTTATTTATTTTTTTGTTTATAATTCATAAGTTATGCCGTTCTGATTTGAGTTCGTTTGGCGGTCACTGCCATATAAAATAAAGTTATAGTATTGTTCAGTAACCGTTTTATACTGAAAGACAGTGCAATAGTGGACCATAGAATCATATTTTTAATGTATTGTTTGGGGCTATTTTCCATTTTGTTAAAAAAAAAATTCTGGCTCAGTGTTTTATAATTGATATAATCATGTCATTTTGATGATCATAATAATTACTTATTTTTGCTCTTTAACTAAATTAGTTTTCAATATTTTTATGTTGTAAGACTTAATTATTGAATTTCTATAGCATTGTTGAGCTCTGATTTGTAAGTTTGTTAATTTTGCTTGAGCTTTTTATTATAATATGATGTTATTGGTATTTGTTTTTTTTTTTCATTATGGTAGTATATTTTTGTTTTAAAAAGTATATTAATTTATAATGGCATTATTTCTTCTAAGATATATTCTCTCTTTATCTACTTGGTTTTCTTAACCAAGAGTTATACTAAATTTATTATTATTGCTATTGTAAGTTTGGGAGAAGGAAAATAATTATTCATCTTCAATTCATAAGACTTTGTTGCAAGATCCTCCACACTAAGAAAGGCATAAAAACCCTGTGCTAGAAAAAAATATATATAAATTACTAACAATGGATAATTCTAAAATTAGAAATTATTATAAATAGAAAATAAATAAAAATAGAAGATACCAAAAGCAGAAATGCATAAAATTCTTAAACTTCCCTTGAAGTAGATTATAGATATCTATAATTTTCAACTTGGTTATAAGAAACTTTAAAATTAAGCCTAAAAGGTCTTTTGGTGAAGATATCAAGCATTTGTTGTGATGTCAGTGAAAAACATGCAAATAGTTCCACAATCAATCTACCTTTTATGAAGTGTTCATCAATATCTACATGTTTTATGTAACCATATTGCATTGAATTTTTTGCAATGCTTATGACAACTTTACTGTCACAATACAACTTCATTGACATGTTTACTCTTCAAAAATTTTCTTCAGTCATAACATATCACATACTCCATTAGCCATAGCCCGGTATTCTGTCTCGACATTACTTGCTACCACATCTTGTTTCTTACTTCGCCAGGTAACCAAATTTTTTCATACATAAGTACAATATTAGGGCATCAATGTCTTGTCAACAATTGGCACATCCAATCTGCATCGAAGTATGCTTTTATGTTTTATTCTGTGGCTTTCCGAAAAAAGTAACCCTTTTTCCGGTGTACATTTTAAGTGTTTTGAGAATCCTATTAACTGCTTCAAGATGTTTCTTATAGGGAGAATGCATAAATTGACTTAACAAACTTACTGCAAATGTAATATCTAGTCGTTTATGTGATAATTATATCAACTTTTCCACCAACTTTTGACATCGAGTTGTTTTTCTGGGTCACCTTTCTCACCATAGGCAAACCTACAATAACTCATCTTTAGAAGATCCAAAACATACTTTCTTTGAAAAACAATAATATGTCTTTAATCAAGTGGCTTCCATGCCCTGGAAATATTTCAGAGATCTTAAGTCATTGGTCTCAAAAATTGATTATAGGGAAATCTTCAACCAATTCATTCATATACACCATCTCATGTGAGACTTATATTATTCACATACACAATCAGTATGATTTTCTTCCCATCCTTTGAAAAAAATTTGAAGAGCATTATATGATTTTCTTATCCTTGAGTATACCCATAACCTTTAACAAATAATATAAATTCCTCAAATCATGCTCTCAATGATTGCTTCAACTCGTATAAAGGAGTTTTTAGCTTACACGCCTTTTTGGCGAACTTCTCACTAAATAATCGAGGAACTTCTATGTACAATTTTTCCTTTAAATTCCCATTGAAAAATATATTTTTAATATCCAACTTTTGTAGGGTCAGTCAAGATTAGTTGTAAGTAACAGAAGAACTCTTATTGGTTTAATTTTGCAACTGGGGTGAATTTCTCTATGTAATCAATATCATAGATTTAAGTGAATCCCATTACAATCAGTCAAGCTTTACTGTTCTAGAGATTAATTTGAATTATACTTGATTGTAAACAATCTTTTGCATTTGACAATTTTTTTCTCTCTACTTAGATGAATCAATTCCCATGTGTCATTTTTTTCCAAAGTTTCATCATTTCAAAGACAACCTACTTCCACTTTGAAGTTTTTAGAGCATGCTGCACATTATTAGGAATCTTCATACTTGACAAAGATGAGGTAAAAACCTAAGAAATGGGTGAGAGATTTTCATGACACAAAGCGAGGCAATGGATGTTGGGTGCAAGACCTCATCTCCTTACAAACAGTAATGGAAAAATCGAAATCATTAGATTTAGGATTAGAGCTAAACTTAGGTTCATAATCTGATAACTCGGAACCCAAAGATGAAGTGAACGTATCATGAGGAAAAGGCTCGGTTAGGACATTACCTGGAGGGTTCATGGATTAACAACTTATGTAGCTACTCTAATTACTCATTGGTAAAAGGAATTAAATCAAAGTTGGTAGAAGCCTCCTGAGTTTCTTTAGGTTTGACTGATTGACTTTAACTAGCAAACAATAACTGGAGTGAGGCGCACAGCTCTCAATATCTACGAGTTTGGCAAAGGGTGAGAGTACGGCTATGTAAGCTAAATAGATTGAATAGTTCACCGATTCGGCAAACTTACACAAACCAAAGGGAGAAAAGATATGTGGAAGAAATGATCCTAGAAAATCAAATATAGTTTTCGAACGATGTACAAAGCACGATTGTTGTTATGTGCTATGTTTAGACCAAGCATCCAAACTGTGGAAAGTTTGCAACCCATGCTTAGAGACGAAGATGGAGATTTATGTTTAGAGCGGTGATCTCAGAATATATTGAAGCCAGCGTAAATCAACCCATGTTCGACTGTGACACGTTAGACTGAGATGGGAAAGACTAAAGCAGCCTCATGCAGCTCCTACTTTGACCATGCCTTCGAAGCGACTTTCAGAGTACAATATTGTAAGCAAAGGGTCACAAGCGACATCTTCAGTGGGCTGCCGTTTTGAGGTTTTACACACTAGTAGTAAAAACATCTAAGAGGTTCCACACATTAGATCAGTAAAAACATCTTGGCATGTTAATTTCTATGAGGTATTAAAATTTTTTAAAAAAATATTTTAATAAATATCATGTTAATGTCTGAGGTTTTACACATTTGTAGTAAAAACATCTAGGCATTAGAAAGAAGCAATCTAATCATAAACTTTTGCTACAACTGCAAAAGTGTGTTAATTAAGAAAAAAGAATTCTTGTTAAACTTAAGAGTACTTTTAAAAAAGTTTTACTTACATTCCAAATTTATTTATTACAAGTAATCTTTTGAATTTGTGCGTCCAAACCAATTGTTTTTTGCTTTCTTACCACCATTTGTTCTTCATAATTAGAACAGTAATTCTATACCTTTCAAGCCTAAGTTAGATCAATTCTATTAACTCACGATGTTCTCTAAGATCCCTCTTTAGTTGAACTTATGCTTAACAAACAGCTTGAGAATTATATATTCGCTATGTATTACAACAGCTAGAAAGGCAGTATCAACTTCAATGTTTGATGAAGATAAATAGAGTTATTTATCATCAGTTAGCTATAGTAATCACAGAGCATTTTCAGTAACGAAAAAGAAGAGGAAAAAAAAACATGCCCAATAAAGTGATTACATTTGGAATAGTAAGTTGATAATATTTAATTCAAAACTAGGGGACTACTGCTGTTAATTTAGCTCGTTAATCGCTCAAAAACTAATCCAATTTCGAGCCCTAAACAGATATGCTAAATAAAAATAAATATAGCAACTAAAATTATTTTTTAGCCAATTTCCAGCTGAGTTAGTCAAAATAATTCATTTTAAGCCATTTTTCCCAAAATCAGGCGATATAGAGTTGTAAAAGATCCAAATGAGTTGATGCAGTCATTTCAATTTCGAGCCAGATCGAGCTTGATTCAATTACGAGCTGAGCTAGCTAAAAGACTAACACACAGAATCCCGAGCCAATTTTGAGATAGAGAGCACGGCACCACAGAAGCCCTCAACACAGCAACAGTACATCAAAATAATCTATAGAAGATTATTTCGACGAATTTATTTGGAATCTCTAGTATAACTCTAATATCTTGTACAATGGAACTTATACTTTCGTCACAGAAAAAAAAACATGAAATTAAATACAATCCTTCAAATCTGCTACAAAACAGTTTATTTTTATTAATCTGAATATCACAAAATTGAAAGTATTTCACATCTTATCAAATCACAGCTTACTGAATATAGCTAAGAGAGAATACTTCAAAACTGACATTAATTATACATTGCACATAAAATTAAACCAAAAAAAAAAAAAAAACGTTTTCTCACGAAGGAATTACATGTTTAACCGTAGTAAGCATACAAACTTGGCTAAGAATTTACATGCTTTGCACACCACTGACCCTTTACAAATCCTACCAGAAGGCCTGCCAGTTAAATTTTATTTCAATATCATGTATCTGCCCACAGCAGCTTCCTCAGCTGCCTCAATGGCAGTATAGAGACTAGACTATAACAAAGCTTCACCCCGTACATTGTTGTTGGCCGGTAGCCAATATCCATAGCTTCTGCAAGAAAGTATGATAGTATCAAAAATTGTGGTAAGATCAATTAAAAGCTGAGGATTTTGTGGAATTATTTTATTGAAATAAAAATAGAGTATAAATATACTTACATGAATCCTAAAATAAGAAAGATAATAAAAAGAAAATACATGACAGAAAAGATATTACAGCTATTTATCTAATTAATTAACTCATAATAATTGTTTGGTGATAAATGAAACGACATAAAATAGGAAAGAAAATAAATTCAATCCGAGAAAATAAATCCAATCATCATAACTTATAACAAGAAAAAATTATTTCCTAATAAAATTTTTAACACTCCCCTCAAGTTGAAACATAACTGACAACCATGTTCGGCAATGGGCGAGGAAGATTCTTTGTGAGATGAAACCTAAAGTCTTCATCCTGTACTTGGTAATCAACCCCAAGAGACTTTAGGGATATTTTTAGTTGAATGTAGTTCTCTTTGATAGAAACTGTAGCGTTTGTAGGTGGGTGGAAGACTCCTACAAGTAATGTTTCAAGAAAATTTGTAGGAAAGTAAACAACCTACAGGAAAAGTCATAGGGCATGATCTGCAAGAAAAAAAACTCCAAGAGGGTCTGTTGAAGAAAAAAACTCCGAAGAAGAGCCTGTTGTAGGGAAAAGCTCGGGAGGAGGGCTTGTTGCAGTAAAAAACTCTGGAGGGCTGCTATAGGAAATAAAAGAAACACCTGCCAGTGACTTTCTTTCTAGAGATTCCAAGCTCGCACCGTCGCCTGTTAAGATGACTCTAAGCTCATCTTTCTCCACAACGACAACAGAGTCACGGTCATCAATGATGGTTACATCACCTCCACTAAGTTCGACCAATTTATGAGCAATGGCAACTATTCCAAAAGCAAGCTTCTCAAAATCAAACACCCATGGGCCCACTTCAGATAATGATGTTAGTGTTGTCAAGAAATATTTTGAATGTCTCAAAGGAATCTAGTCCAATGTCAATGCCCATCCAGCCATCAGGGATGCACAACCGTGTTGTCGGCATTAGCGGCAAAACTTGCCAGCCACTATCATCATAGGGTAGGTAACAGAGGTTTCACTCCTTTCTACTTTGCCTTTTCAATAAGAACTATTGTTAGACCAATTTCATCTTCCTCAACAAGATAGGAACCAACACCATTTTCTTGTGTCTTGTAGAATGTGAAAATCAATCCTCCTCCAAGAAGAAGGCTATCAACTTTCTCTAAGAGCAAATACCATGGAAAAAATCGCGTCAAAATAGCCGAGGCTTGTTTTTTTCTTCGACCCTTCCAAATTTCGTTCTTCCGTCCACTGCAATTTCGTTGTTATTTTGCCATGCCTCCCACTTGTGGTGATGGCTTCGGACAGATCGCATGTTAATGCCCTTACGGGAGTCCGCACCTCAGATACTCCTAAATCTTACTATTTCCCTCCTTCGTTTGAGTTGACAGATGACATCAAGAAAACTTGTAAGAAGAATGAGAAGTCTGTCATCTTTTTTATAGAAGTTGAATGTAATCAATTTGCTTCCTCCTGTTGTCTAAATTTGGTCAGGAAATTTATTTATGGTGATCCCAAAATGGAGTTTATTCATAAGGAATTTGAGCTTATGTATCTTATTAGGGAGTATAAAATTGGACTTTAGATAGAAGACACGTTCTTATTCAATTTAATAATGAAGAGGATTACTCTCGATTATTTGTTATAAGAGTAACCTAGATTGATAACAAAACAATGAAGCTTTAAAATGGTCAGTGGATTTTGGCATACAGATGAGACCACTAATCATTCAGGTTTGGATTCACCTCCATGGCCTGAAATTGCCATGAAATTTTATTATTTTACTCAAAAAGTATTAATTTTATTGCCTCAGCTTATGGTAAGCCACTCAAAACGGACATCCCTACTTTTAATCTTTCTCGTTCATTTGAAGTCAGAGTACTCGTTGAAAGAGACATCATTTCTATCGCTTCTGAGGAAATTTGGTTAGGCACACAGCACCATTGTTATTGGCAAATAGTTGTGATTGAGCATTTCTCATTGTATTGTTCGAATTGTCGTATGTTTGGTCACTCCAGTTCTCAATGTCATCCTCTAGACCCCACCTCAGACCAAAGAAGCAAAGTGCTCTGTCATAGACAGTGATTCCCCTTCTCCTGATATGATCCAAGTTATCAACAGTATTGATCTTCAAAAGGATACCCCTGAAGATGTTCATTATTCATATGTCAACCATCAGCCTCTACACAATGTTGTAGTTTCCCCATCTTTGGAGTCTCCTTTCGTGGGGGCGAGGGACACATTTCATACTTCACATGCCCTAGAACATATCATTAATGTTATGGGTGACAATATTGCTACTGTAACTCTATTTAATGTTACTCAGGCGTATGGGGTTCATGATGTGCAACAGCCTACACTAGTCTGGCCACCTTTAGACCAATCCACCGATCAGATGAGTCAATCCTCGGATGAGAAATGACAGGTTTACACTTCCAGAAGAAAGAAGAATAATAGAGACCTATTTGAGCTCAGGAATCTGATGAATGATACTTTGGTTACTTCAGGTAATAGCCTCACTAATTTGCTAGTCGGCTGCCTTCCAAGAACTCGAAGCAGAGGCAGGACTAAACTGAGTCATCCCTAGCTTTTGCGTGTGTTGATGGTTTTTGGTTTTTTAGATCTTATATGAATCTTTTCTTTTTTTATTTTTTTGTGTGTTGTATCGTGAGAGTTGGTTGTCTTCTTTTAGGACCACTCATACAACCTATATGTACTTTTTCCTCTTTAATATAATTGCCCTAGGGCTTTTTAAAAGAAAAATGTGTGTGTGTGTGTGTGTGTGTGTGTGTGTGTGTGAATTTTAGGATCTTGTAACGAGGTCCTTGGAATATGATCTATGTTTGCGTTGTTGTACTTTAGGGTGGTGCCTTAAAAACCTCCCATTGGATGAGCAAACCAAATCAGCCCTTAGAAACCTCCCATTGGAAGAGCAAATCTCCCAGTCGCTTGCCACATCCTCCCCATGGTCAAACCGAAAAACACCACCTACTTGTGAGGCTAGAGTAGCCTTGGCTAGCTCCCAAGATCACATGATTTTCTTTTCAGGAACAACAGAACATATGCTTTATTAAAGCATAAATTTAGAACATAAACACAAACTCAAAACCTAATCGAACTTAAAATAAATTCTCTCTAAAAAACTAAACAAGAAAAAAAAACTAAGTTAAATTAAATTCATCAAATGCAAACTTAAAATCAAATTACACATAAATTTGCGTCAACCCAAGCTCATTCAACAAACCAAAGCTAAGTCCAAGCCAAAACAGCCCCTAAAGATTCTTCATCTGTGCATGTAGAGACCTCCCATTGAATAAGCAAACTTCCAAGTGGCTTGCCACCTCCTTCCCAAGGTCAAACCGCAAAACACCACCATCTTAGGAGAGGCTACGGTAGCCTTGGCCAGCTGATCTCAAGCTGACATGATTTTCTTTTCAAGAACAGCAGAACATATGCTCCTCTTCCTTTGGCCAATTATCCCACTGCCTCTGCCAAGAGCTGTGAGCATAGAAAATCAAGAACCAGTAACTTTCAGCTCCCCCATCTCTCCATTACCCCTGCTGATTTCCAGAGCTCTAGGCTCTAAGGGGCAGTGTGAATTGACCTTCGAAGGGTAGAAATGGCCTTCCTCACAAGGCCACAAGGTTCTATTGGCCTCTCTCATGGCCACCAAGGCCATAGGAAGAAAATCAAAAATTAAAAGGAAAATGATTGATTCTATTTTTTGGTTCCCAAGAACTCTCTGGAGTACTTCATTCCCACTTCTTTACATCCTTCAACGAGCTCAAACAACCAACTCCGGTAAGGATTACGACGAGCTTGGCCTCCGGAAACGATGGAAGCTTACCCATGCCATCTGAAGGAAATTTGCTCGAAAAGCTTTCCCAAAGCTCTAAACAGTAACGATTCGAGAATTCATTCCCCCATCAGAGGTATACCATTTTTCCCAAAGCTTACAATTTTTGGCCATGAAATTTAGAGGGCCGTTTTCATTAGCCAAGGAACACATGTCTAAAATGGAACCTCGCCCACACAATAATGATTCGAGAATTCATTCCCCCATCAGAGGTATATCATTTTTCCCAAAGCTTACAATTTTTTGCCATGAAATTCAGAAGGCCGTTTTCATTAGCTAAGGAACACATCTAAAATGGAACCTCGCCCACTCTCCTCGCTGATTATTTTTGTCAATTGCAAAAAAAACTATAGCCGCCGGAGTGGCTGAGTAACAACAATCCGTGAGGGAGAACCTTCTCTCTCCTTTGTCATAGCCCTCCATTTGATGGACATCTCTGATTAATCATGTAGATAACATTAAAAATATGGGTCCCAACTACTAGTTCGCAGCCCCAATCAATCATTGACACGAGTCAAGGATGTTGAGATGGCAAGTAGGAAAACAAAAAATGGGTAAATACATTATTAAACAATTTGAAACTTCAAAAAATCACAAGAAAAAATTAAAAAGAAAACACTGAGACTCACATCTAACATGAGAGCTGATTGAGTTGATCATGTTAGGAAGGAAAACAATGGAACTCACAACCAACCTAAGAGTTGATCGATGAGAGAACCTAAAAACACGATGAAGGAAAGCTCTGAGACTTGCATTCAACCTAAGAGAGAGACAGGGAGACTAGATCAGGAAGGAAAGCATTGGGACTCACATCCAGCCTGAGAGTTAATCGGGGTGATCAGATCAAGAAAAAAGTATTGGGACTTGCATATAACATGAGCTAATTGAAGTGATCGAACTAGGAAACACAACGCTGAGACTGAAATTAAACCTAAGAGCTGATCGGGGAGACACTAGGAAAGGTGACTAGCATAATTGCTTTAATCTTAAATGATATCCAAAGAGGCTCGCAAGAGAAAGAAAATCGTAGAAATTAATACCTAAACCAAACCCACAAAGAAGGAATCATAGGGAAGAAAACTGATTGGAGAAAGAGAGAGACGATCATGAAACTTGTGATGATTTAATTATCGACGGAAATCAGAGGTATGCCATTTTGCTCGAGGCTAATTTTATTATCAGCGGCAATCCTAAGAGAGGGAAGTACTTCCAAAGATAGCACAACCTCCCGTAAATCAAGGTGAATGGAGAACATTCAGTTGGGGTCCTATAAGTGATGCGATAGGCCCACAATGCTTCGAACAACTTCTTGTTCGCCTATAATGTAGGAACACTTGCTTATTTAAAACTACACCTAAGCATCAGTGTGGTGGCTTTTACACTTTTTACAGTATTCAAACAATACAATGTCACTTTTAAAAAACGGTCTAGCATTTATACAATGATTTAAAAAACTTATATCATAATTCTATGAATTTTTTATGTTGGTTGTCGACTACCAAACAAAACCATCCATATTTCGCATCTGGGGCTTGGAACGCGGCAATTTGGAACGCGGCAATGGCAATGTACAAATTTCCCACATTAAAAAGAATTTGCATAAGCGTCTACGTTGGTGTAGAAATACCAAGTTGATGACCGCACCCATAAACTAAAGCCTTCATCTCAAAAAGGAGTTCGACCATATTATTGTATAGCCTATCTTCAATCAGCTTTTAGGTCACTCCTTAACATACAATTGATGTAAGGTTAGCTCCAATAAAACTTTGATTTGCGGATACAAAAGAGCAAATTATTTTGGCATACAACTCAGCAAACAGCTATAGCCACAACTTGTCCATCACATGGCAATAAAGTGGCTGTGCGACCAGTCCATTTCCTAATCTAGGTTTACAAGAATAATCTTATGCTTTCTGCATCATTGTTAAATTTAAATCGGAGGACATTGTTTATAATTTTGGAAGATTTATAGAGAGGCCACTTAAATCTTCATATATTACATATTCTTTAACATTTTCAAATATTCCCTTAAATTATGCACTTAGAATATCATTTAGGTTACACCAAGGACAAGAAAAAAAGGCAAGGCAAGCTATATGATTATGTAACATATGACATGAAATCCTCAATGCAACAATCCACAATTCTCACTTTCATGCCTCAAATCATAAGACCATTTCCAGCAGTCCCCAAACCTTGACCTAAAACCATCAAACTTTTTCAATCAACTTACAGAGAATCTTCAGATTTTCATTAAACCGTAACAGAGTGTGGAGCCACTACTAGCATACGACAGACTTCAATAAAGCATAACCAGGATTGCTCACCTCACTAAAGGCCCCTAGACTTTGCCTTAACTCGTTACCCGCCAAAGACCACTAAATTTTGTCTAAACTCATTGAATAAAGATTCAAAAGCTTATCAAACCTCTACAAGTTTTTGTTAAAATTAATTGATGGTTAGATTGTTTCCGCACTGACAAAAGTAATATTAACCCAATCAATATTCGGTAGAGTAATGGGGTGGTACTTTTATACAATGGAAAATGATTAGGGAAAAAGATTAGGTAGTCATCATTAAAGAATGAAGTTTTGCCTGTTAAATATGCACGAACTTAAATTGCTACCTAAACTAACAGACCAAAGTATTAATTACCTGAAAACAGTTTCAGGAGTTCAGCTATGTAGTGAAGAACTCGTATTCTGGTTCTGACTCACAGCTTCTTGCTGCTGATTATTTTCTGCATGTTCCGATTCAATGTTAACATTGTTTGTATTTGATTGCTGTTGAGCACGATTATTCTGCTGTTGTGTCAATCTATGATTTCTCCTAGCTTGCCATCTTAAATATTCCACAAGCAAAGAACTTGTACTGATTGCAATCCCAAATCCAGTGAATGATGAAAGTAGTACGGAGAGCACAGCAGCAACTTTAAGCTGGATAATTTATAAAAAGCCAAAATATAATAAGCGATCACAGTTTCTTAGACCACTCTCTTGGAGTAAAAAGGAATTCCACTCACCAGTTTATAAAAAATATGAGCAAAGAGGATAACAGTGGCAAACTGGAAGGAAGCATAAGACCAGATGTAGCCCTTGCTAACTGCACAAAAGGATAACAGAAGTAAGATTTAAGCAATGATGAATGCAGCTTCAGAAAGGACAGAAGATAAATTATGTTTGGCTACTTCTGCATGATATGCATCATCATCACAAAATAGGTAACAGAAATCATGCTGATGGGAATAGATTCTCAGTTTCTTTTCATCCCAAGTTGCAAGTTAAAACTGATGCATGCGGGCATTTGTCAATTTCTAACTATACACAGCAAAGAGACGAGAATTTCAACGTTTTGCAAAACCAAATAACTAATTCTAATCATAAACCCACCAAGCCAAAGAAAAGGAATATAATACTTCCTTCAATTAAAATTTACAAATTTAACAGCAATTATTTTGAACTTCCTGATTTGGAGATAGTTCCATGAAACTCAAAAGGTATGTTACATTTCAATTTCATCCCTTTCCAATTTCCTAGTAAAAAGAAAGCAGGCAGAAATGAGAATGCTAACCGAGAACATTCAGCAATGACATTACCCATTGTGGAAGCTATCATGGATGAGAGTAGACCCAACACACAAGAGAATGGAAGAGATACAGCAAGAGCACGTGAGCCCATATCACCAACCTGTTAAACAGTGACGAGCATAAAAATGTTAAACTTCGACCCCTGCTTGTGATCTTCTGTAATGCTAGGAACGGTAAAAAATACTTACCAAAAGTTGCTCCAAAAAGCAGAAGTATGCAAGCATGCTGACCATGACAAGAACAGGAATGTCCTGCCAGATCCTGCCAGAATAACTAGGTGCATCAATTTCCTAAATTACAAGTACCAATTAAAAATGTCCTTCCTTTAGAAAGATAATGAATAACCCCAAAAAAATGAGGTTGTCGTAAGCATGAATAACTTCACCCATTCTGCTTCAATAAACAAGTGTCCATATAGGGGGAAAAAGGTTCTTTTGACTTCATCAAAAAGCTTCCAATACTTCCTTTTATCTTAATCTTCGTCCTCTTATTATAGAGGCAATATCATCCTTTTCTACAGGGAAATTTTAACAAGAGTGCCCATAGCACTCGAATAAAACAAGCAGAATACCAAGAAAGTTGTTGGAATGGACGAGAATTGAAAAAAAGACGAATAATGGCATTAAACCATGCGACGCAAAAGGTAAACTTTTACCATTAGTTCTGTTTTCATTAATCAATAATTCTTAAACGTTAGCTCTCATCAAGAACCGCACTACTTATGTCTGCATTGGACTTAACGTATTTGCAAAAATAATTCTAAGCCAAAGTTGGAGCGTTGTTCCTGAATGCAAAAACAAGGGTCTAAAAAATAGCAAGTGATAGTCAAAGAAAAGCACAACCTTCCCTACATAGGGCTGTCAAAAAAGCTCGTTATTCGTGAACACCTCATCTTCAGCTCGTTAAGTATTTCATGTTTGAATATTTTGTTGAGTAAACGAGCCGAACACGAATAATTTTTTTTAAGTTCGAATTATAAACGAGCCAAAAAAGAACAACCCTTTTGTTCAATCGTGTTTGGTTCGTTTTAACTCGAAATAAAAAAAATTATATATATTATTTATATAATAATATATTATATATATTTATATCCAAGTTTAAATCATAAAAGTTTATGTGGTCATGTGGTTTTGCGTCTTCTACTATACAGAATTGGTGTGGCTTCGAATCCAACATCAAAACAGTAGAAATTTAATTTAAACGTTCCAATTTCAAGCAAAACATGAACACTCTGTTCACGAGCAATTTCGAACACGAGCAAATTTTGAAAGAGCTGAACACGAGCCAAGTTTGGGCTCTCTCAAGCTCGGCTCATTTACAGCCCTACCCCTGTGAGCCTCCTCAAACTGTAGATGGCTAAGAAAACTAAGAAATGGTTTTTAATGAGGTAGATTACAATTATTTTAAAAACCAAAGTCATCCTAATGTTCAAAATAAGCTTATTTAGATCTAGGGTCTTGACTTCTTATAGGAGCAATCCCTGCAAATTTAATCACTCGTGTTTGGTAGAAAAGCATTCTCCATCAAAGAGATTTCTTAGCATCAATTTGGATGTCTAATGTTTTAGACTTTGAATATAGTTCATAAGAATAGTTGAATGAATGTTAGTGACTTGATCAAAGGTCCTATAGTTATTCCATATCAGGAATATTGATAAACCCAATTTGCTAGCATCAACGGGTTATAAACTATACATCTAAGAACATGGGTTGCACCACCTCAATTACATAGGGTAGATAGGGTTGAAAATATTTGCCAAATAAATTCTTTTAGATTAACGTCAACCCGTACATTGGCAATGGGCTTGGACAAGATTGACCACATCTAAGAGGCCTGGCATAAGCATCAATTTTCAAAGTCTTCATCTTGACTAGAAGACATCAATTTTAGGAATATTTACATACATACCACTAAATTCTTAAACGTCGACCATTAGATGATCCGATTAGGAGAGTAGATGTTTTAGATTCGACTTGTGTTAAGAAAGGCAGAGGTAGACCTAGGAAGACTTAGGCTTATTTTATTAAAAATGATCTTAATTTATTAGAACTAAATGAAAATATGACACTAAATAGGATGCAATGGAGAAAAAGGATTCATGTGGCCGAGCCCACGTAGTGGGATTAAGGCTTTGTTATTGTTGTTGTTGTATGCCACTCAATTCTTATGCATTTACATGTCTAACACCTAAACTTCAATTTTTACATATATGCCACCTTACGTATACATAAAGGGTGTATTTCAACTTTTAAAAGTTAAAATAGCAGTATTTTTTATGCGATATGAAACATTTTGGTAGTATAAATGTATCCATTTGAAGAACTCAATTTGTTTGGGCAGACAGATTTGTTACTTTATGATAAACAAAATTAAATTTGGATTGGGCCAATATCTATTAGAGAGTACAACATTGTGACTTGCAACCTCAAAGAATTTATAGCCTTACCCAATAAGTAAGAAGACCCCATTGATTTAGATTTCATTTTAGAGGCTTCATAGCTTTAAGTAGACCCAACTAAAGAATATGGGAGCTTACTTCCTTTATAAGACCCATAACATGTCAATTATATTTCCAACTAGATTTGATATTTGAAATTAATTTAATTTGAATCTAGTCTTTATCCATGAATTACACAAGGATTGAGATTTATAGAGTTGGCTTTAAACCTGCCTGCCTTTGGGACATAACCAAATAGTAGAATCACACAACTGATGGGTCATATAATCTCATCTTATATGCAAGGTAAGTAAATTAGATAATATTTTTATTATTTTAGATGAAATGAATTTTGAAGTGATAACTCATTAAGACCCTTGAATCAACAAGGAAATAGCAAGATCAAGCTCAATCCCTTGGCCTCTCTAACTGATCAACCGAGTCAGTATTGAATGTAATTAAGATAGGTCCCTAGAAGGTACCGAAATTATTTTCTTCTTGAGAGGTGATTTGGGCAATTTACTATCCTCGGAAACACACTTTAGTTCTGTTGGATCACCCAAGGATTGACTGGGACCCTCGTGCTGAGCTATATAAAATAATTTCATCATTCAAGAATGCTTTTATAAACTTATTTTAATGCATCTACATACTTCATCAATCCACAAACATCATCATTGATGTTAGTGCATCATTTACAGACATCAAGTATGCCTATGATGCCATTTGAGCACCATTCCAATTATTTGGGGCCATGGTATACTTTCTAAGTTGAGTTCAAATATTAAGGGTATTGTACAATATTTTTTAAATCTCATATTCTTTAGCATATAGTGTATCTATTATATGTTGAATAAATTTATGATATAACTTTAAAAATTATATTTACTCATCTATTTGTTTTTTCTATTTTTTATGAGTTTGGCAGCAAAGGCAAGCAGTATACTAGCGTACCCAGAGTTGAAAAAGAAGTTGAAAATGTTACCTGATCCAAGTATTTGAATAAATTTTATATTAAAAGCCCAGAGTTATTATCTAATGAATGTTAGCACGGAAAATTCAACAACCCGGCATCTCTCATTAAAAAAAAAAAAAAGATGGGACGAGGGAGTTTGACACGAAAATGTTGCCTAATCCGAGTATTTGTATAAATTTTATATTAACAGCCAAAGTTATTATGTAATGATTGTTAGATCAAAAAATTTAACAACCCAAACTCTCTCAAAAAGAAAGAATGAGATGAGGGAGTTTGATATGAGGTTCTAGGTCAAATGTTCAAAGGCAAATGAAACAGTATATAAGACACTACCCCAATCATTTTGCGAGTACTTTAAGATCTAAGTTCAAGGTTTCCCATAGGGGTACCCTCCCAATAACGGATAGCACTTTCGATTAAAGTGAATCATTAGGCACTAAGTATTCAAACTTAGCATATTGTTGTAGCAAATTAGCAAATTTTAAGTTTTAAAATTAGCACTCTTAGCATATATCTGCACCTGAATCCCGTTGACAACTATATTGTCCCTCAAAACACCTGAGAAGACTTCCCCACTAGTAACCAACACTAATATAGGCTTAAACATCTAGGGGTACTCTGCTAAGCTAAACATGGATTCCGTGCCAAGTGTATTTTTTTGGAACTCTTCAAAGGCAACCCAAGGTTGGTTCAACCCGATCTGAGGTAAGGACAATTTGAATCTCCCTAAATGGTGGCAACCATGGTGTCCTAAAACTCTCTGCACTGGTTGTCCTATGCCTGCTACCGGCTCTTCTCTCCAACAATTTTCTATCATCACTAAGATTGATCCTCCCTATGCTTCTTTGCTAGCAAGGGCACGTGCAATCTCGGGCTCCACATAAGGCAGGACTATGCACTTGCCATCTTTCATGAAAGTGTGGGTGTTCCTATACCCAACAAGTTGAGTCTTGTGATCATACTGCCACGGTCTCCAAGCAAAAAGTGACATGCATCTATGGACAACACATCACACCAAAAGTTGATCCTGCAGCTGACTCCCAATAGAAAAGCTCTATGAGACAGCTATCAATGTCTATCATGTTCTCCTTCTTAAACCATGTCAGGAAATATGGTTGGGGATGTCTTTGAATAGTGAGGTTCAATTTGTCCACCATCAGTGTTGAAGTCACATTTTTTTTATGATACCTCCATCCATGATCTGCAAAATTTTTACCTTCATGGTGCAACGAGTGTAGGATATATTATGGTGAAGCCGCTAATGCTCCCTTGGTGCCTCGTCGAACCATAAATATATCTCCCTCATATGGTGGAAACTGCTATTCATCTTCTTTAGATTCCTCGCCAATGCACCCTACTCGATGAAAGTCAAAACTTGACTCGTCGAGCAACTAGAAGCGATGTGTCCAAAACGATGACACTTCAAGCATTTTATGAATGGAACTGTAGTGGGTAACTTTGTCCTACTCCTAAGAAGTCTGTTAAACTCCCTGAGGTGTGGTCCTCCTGAGGTCTCCAACCATAGGCAGTTGCCTGCTCAACTAACTGACAACTTCTGTTGTTTCTCCGCTTTCGGTGCTATCGTCCCTCGGTATCCAATAGGGTTGCAACTAAGCCACATTACTGATGACGGGCTTCAACCTTCCAAATACTTGGCAATAGAGTGCTCCTCTATTTCTTTCGTCTCACACATCAACTTAAGCTATATGATGTTATCGTGCACTCCTCTACTGATAGCTCCTTTTGTTACAAATAGTGGGACTTTAAGAAAATATCATGTCAAGAGTGTGGGGGTAGGTACTATCGTCGAATCTCTCGTTTCATCTTCTTTCAGAAAGTGATTTTTGTCTCATCATCCTCTATGCCTCACCCTTTCAGATTATCCCACCACAAAGAATAATTCCTCTTCAATTTGATGGTGAGGAGCTTCACTCTTTTGTCATTGGGCACCTGTATTCAAAGATCTGCTTCACACTTTGCATCCATTTGAGGAAGCCATTCCTTCTCTACTCGAAGCCCGGTAAGTACACTTTAATACTTAGATCTCTGTATCCCCCAATAGGTGTGTCTTCTTTGTATCTTCAAACAGTCAATCCATTTATGTCCTCTAAAAGGAGCCTCAACTTAGTATCCTCCAACAACACCTCATCTCAGTATTCTCTAACAACCATCTTATCTTTGTGTCTTCCAATAGACACATTAGCACTAGATCTCCACTTATATTGTACCCCAAAATATTGTGTTTTGTATATGTCTTCGTCGGAATCATCCCTACAAAAGGGATTCAGGTGTTCTATTTGTTCTCCTTCACGGCTTTCACTACTAAAAATTGACAAAGGTCTCATCATGGGTTCATTTCACAATGGCATCGAGCAGATATAGCACTTGGTTGAGTAACCGCTATATGTTGTCAATGGCAGGTTCCTGATCGAATTCTGGCAATTGTCTCAGCGGTGGTTTGGTAGGGTTTTGGACAGGGTGTAGGTAGGTGGAAGGATGTGTGCAGAGTGGGAGGAAAAGAAAACATTTCTGCTTTTGGAGAGAGTGGGTTTTATTTGGAAGGGGTGCTAGAAATACTAGAATAGAACTAGTTTTAGCCTATTGATACCAATTTATAACAGAGTTAACTCAAACCACAATACGAAAAATAATTTTTTTACTAAAAACAAATACACAGTTATAACCAAACACACTTGAAATGAAAATTACAACAAAACAAGATAAACTCAACCATGGCCCGATTCAGGGGTGGTGGAGGTCAGCTGGGTGGTTGGGGAGTAGTGGTAGAATGTTGAAATGTGTTGTGGGTTGTTGGACAACAAAAAGAGGGGCTGGAATTGCATTGGCGGTGAAGTAGGGGGCCTGGAACGACAGCAGCTGCCAATCGAAAGGTTGGGACGGCGAGGGGCCATGAAGGGTAAGTGTAGTGAACTACTTACTAGCAAGTGTTGTCCTAAGGGGAGGGTTGTGGTAGCGAGGAATAGGTGGTTGGGTGGCGGTACTGCAGAAAAAGACAGCAAGGTTGATTCTTAGGCGGCTGCAGCAAGTACGGAGGGTCAAACAGTAGTCAAAACAGAAAGGCGAGGAACAAGGGCAGAGGCAAAGGTGAAGGGCTGGGACTGCGAGTGCAGTTTGGAGAAAGAAGGGGAAGGCAATGACGACGGCTAGAAAGATTGCGAAGGAGTTGGGTCGGGAAAAATACACCTAACAAACAAGCTACAGTCAGAGCACCACTCATCCCTTGGAAGAAGATCACTACCTCATACGAGTTACAGCTAGAGTACCTTTTTCACCCTAAGATAAAATCCTAGAAGAGTAAACCCTAGATGCAGACTACTGTCCTGACAAAAAACAATATAAAAACTACCTTTCAAACCCTAATACAGCACATACATAAAAAAAGAACTAAAATGAATGCAAGGCAATATAGGAAAAAAACCATAAAAAAGGAAAACATGACTTTCAGACGTGTAGTAGCTACAGTATCACAAAAATTTTGTGCGGAAAAGATATAACGCCAAGATGTTAACTATGAATCATCAAGCTTTTGGCAAGAAAGTAATATGTAAGAGATCATCTATGCAATGTCATTCTCTCGTAGCACTAAAAAAAGGAGTTATTGTAGCCCATCTATAAAGCAAAATCATAATTCTCCATTTTTTAAAGTGAAGTTCTAATATAGCTTGAGCAACACTCCTAATAATAAAGAAGAATCATTATTTCAAAAGTTTTCAAAACTTGTGAATTTTGAGTTGAGGTGTATAAGCAAGCATTACGTTATGCTTTTATTTCAAGTTAGTGTCTATGAAAGCAATGACATAAAAATGAGAAAAAAACGAAGTGGCAAGGTAACAAATGGGTTTAAGATGATCGGTTTTATGTGATACTCCTTAAAGAATACAACAATTGAGTGAGTAGATTGATGCATCGTTCTATGGGAAATACTATGAAATTAATATAGAGATATTTGGAAAGTTGAGTAAAAACAGCCTAAGCCAACTTCTCTTCGTGAATTTATTGTTATACTCACTCCAACAAGGCAACACAGCTCTGCACGTCAGATGTCACAAGCAGCAATCTTTACATCATAATGAAAAGAAATTGCTTGAGCCTTCAAATAAACAACATCTCCCCACGAATCTTGTTGGCTCTCATGTTACAGAGTCTCCAAAGTTCGCCTTAACAAATGCCTAAAAGGGTGAGGCATGATTTACACTGAAAGAAATGCCTGAGGGTCTCATGACAAATGCCATATTGGGGTGAGTTGTGATGAAATCCGTAGATGTTAGAAGAAGAAAAAGAGCTCAAGAAAATACACCTATCATAATTTGCATTATTGGTGTCAAGCTAAGTTCGCAATAAGCAACCCAAAGGTCTAAGAAGAGGGACCTGACAAAAAAAAGTGTTCGCTGGTGTGTTTAAAGCCGACATGTAAAGGAAAATGATGAATGACGAACTGAGGGCAGGATAGGAGTCAAAGTAAGCGGAGGCTCTAAGTGCAGAAGAGATTGAGATTTGTGAGGAAATGAAATATCAAGAGAGAGGACAGGGAAGCCAAAGGCACAAAATACAGTGTGTATAGCGCATGTGAGGCCCGCACCCTTGCATCATCTACATGGCTCATAGCAGGACAGTAAAATAGAAATTCACATGACAATGTCTCAATCAACTGCATTAGTTACTTGTCTTTGACATCTCAATCACCCAAGTTGAGTTATAGAGCTCGAATTGAGGTCAGTTGAGAGTTTCAAGGGCCACGGGTTCCACGGGTTCTATATGGATTGGCAAGTTGAAGACATTGAGTTGAAGGCATAGCTAAGACAGGAAAGCTACAATAATGGATGAGGGTCACAGAAGAGGCTCATGGGTTGTGTGATTTGCACAAATAGGTTCAGGGTACTATAAGTGACTAGGAGAAAATATGCCAAAAGGGGGAGAAAGGGGAATCAAGAGCAGGAGACTAATAAATTAAGATTAAGATTGCCAATGATCGAGAGAGTTCACCCAGAGAGTAAGAAGACGCGAAGGAAAGATGAGTGTGGCAGCAGAGCCAACGTGACAAGGGAGTTGCAATATTAAGAAATGTAGATAAGATGTGTAATGTCATGTAGCTGCAGTAGGATAAAACTGCGGTTGAGGTGGTAATTTAGATTGCAATGCAACTATTGGGCTAATCCTCTGACGCCAAACTTAAGGAAGGAGAGAAATTTCTACAATAACAAGAGTTGAAGGTGCCCTAAAAGCAAAGAGAGGCTTATGTTGATGTGCTTACAGCTAGCAAAGGTGTGAGAGATACCCAAGCTAACACGTTGATTGTGGCGCAAGTTTTTTCTTTTCCTCTTTTTTCAGGTCTTCCGTGCCAGCAGATAATCTTTTCTCCGAGCATATCCGATGCAAAATGGTTTGATCAATGTCCATTTGCTGGGAGTTTCTCTATAGGAATTATTGTAGGAATTATTGCAAATAAACTTTTGCCGGAATATTATATCAAAAGAAATGGCTCGTTGCAGTTTGCAGTTTCTAACATAAGCAATCAAACTTCCTAAGAAAATGCATAATAAACTATAATTTGTAACTTAGTCCCCAGTTCTGTTTTGACCTGTTTCAGAAGATCGTCAACATGAATAACTTCAATAAAACTGAAAATATATGATTTCCCCAAGAGCACGCGCGCACACACAAAACAAGGTTTTCCGTGCTTATTAACTCACTGACAGAAAAATGATGGTGGGCTTGTTGGTTCAGACATGATAGCTGCCACATGAAAGAAAATTGAGGTGGCACAATAAAATCTGATGAAACCAAGCAACTCATTTCAATCTAATTGAGAAAGTGGAAAACTTCTCTGAACGTCAAACATTTAATTCAATGAGACAAACTCTGACTAAGGTTAATAATCATAATAACTATTCAAGTTACCAATTGTCAATACTTCAGAATTACCTGTAACGAGAAGGTTCTCTTTCTTGAAAAGTATTTGATGCCCTTCTATTAGCAGTCTGATGATTTTGCAATCTCAGTAATGTTACAGGAAGATTTTCCACTTCTTGCTTGCAGACATCACAGGTCTTATTTCCCTTGATGCTGAACCATTTTATTGTACATTCTTTGTGAGCAAGTGCAAGTTCTCCTTTGCAGCTACACTCCATCTTAAAAGTTTCCCCTCCTTCCCCAAGCTCACATAAGCATATCCTGCAAACAGCCTCTTCTTCAGGAATATCTTCACCTTCATCATCAGCTGATGCCAAGAAATATGAAGCCAGCAGCTTTCAAGTTTGCTAGGTGAAATTAAAAGTACTCTCACTATAGTAAATAAAGTGACAAATTCAAAAATTATAATATTCTTCACCGAAAAATAAATTTAGTTTTAAGGCTTAGGTTAACCTTTGGTCCACAAGCCTTAAAACTTAACTTGGTGACACACTGGCATATTTTGAAATGTCCAATAATACAGTTTTGTTGATGAATATATAAAATGAGATGCCGAAAATCATGGAACAAGCGAGCAAATTTCTGAAGGAACTCAATCACAAAAGAGTAAGGAATTGCATAGCCAAATACAAATTGTATCACATGCCACAAGCCCTAAAAAAGTACAAAACCAATAGGGATTCCACTCCAAACCAAAGAATCACATAACGAAAAAATTGAAACAAAAAATTCTCAACTAGAGCCATAAAAGACAAATGCTCTAATGAAAAGATCGCCAAGGAATCATCTGGAAAAAAATAAAAAACCACATTACACGAAAAGCCTCAAGAGGGTGCAAAAGCCCAAAAACAAAACGAAAGTCACAATATGTAATTAAAAATAGCAGCAAAGTTCAATGAAAAAAAATTCTCATGGTAATGATAGGATACGAATAGAAAAAAAATAAAATACCAAAATTTCATGGTTGGGAAAAATACTAGGCATCATACTAAAATTAACCAAAAGTCTAATAAACCTTTTATTCTCATGTTATCTGTTGCGACACAAATCTATTGTATATTCAACGTCAATAAATTTTGTGATCCACATTAATTCCATCTATGCTTGGAAAATTTAACCCCAATGAGTTGTTCTATCAACATTTGCTAAGTACAACAAAACATAATTGTTGTGCTTCTTTTAGAGATGTAAACAAATCAACACGCGAATTAATGTTTTGCCAGTAGAAACAATAACAATGACAGCCACCAACAGTCTACAAAATTTCATCGCCCATTATAAGTTTAAGCGCAATATTAGAATTATCATCTAAAAACGGTTAAGATTATGTTTGAAAGTAGATCATAAATTTAGTGGAAAGAGAGAAGAATCCAAGGCAATGATTGACGGTTCATGATATAATTTATTCTAGCCAATTTGAAGCATTGACCCCCATTCATCACATACCTTTATAACTCCAAATTTTTGAAGTAGTTGAATTCTTAAATGTTATTTTGAAGTACTATTAAAATTTTGAGCAAAGTGTGTTATAGGTACTAGATATCAGAAACCAAGTTTAGCATATATCATAAAGAGGGCAAACGAGCAATAAAGGCGTTAAGACTATTTTGTAGGAATCAGGAATTGAACATGAAAGTTAGACAGAATTTACTCCAAATCAAACATTGAAATTGTGGAATCCAATTGATGTCCTTGATGGCCATGATTAAGACCCCACTGCCATATTCAAGAAAGGAAAATTCCATCGTTGCACCAAATTCAAAGAGAATAATATTATGTAATTAATGTGATGATTATTTTTTCCAATTTTCAATTATTTCCTTTTTTCCTTGCTCCTTTGGTTATTGTATCCACAATTTAAACAGGAAGTGGTTATTTTCCTTGGAACAAGAAAATTAAGTATTTTTCTCATCTGAGTTTTTCAACATGGTATTAGTCATTTCATCTATGCCTTTTTATTCCTCTTGATTCTCTAGTCCTTCTCCCAGTTCATCCTCCATCATTAAGGCATTACTAAATACATAGGAAATGATTTTTGGTAGGTTTTTCCTCCAACTCCCCCTCCAATCATATCGCTAGTTCTCAGAGCCATAAATTCATCAATTAATGTGATGATTATTTTTTCCAATTTTCAATTATTTCCTTTTTTCCTTGCTCCTTTGGTTATTGTATCCACTATTTAAACAGGAAGTGGTAATTTTCCTTGGAACAAGAAAATTAAGTATTTTTCTCATCTGTGTTTTTCAACATGGTATTAGTCATTTCATCTATGTCTTTTTATTCCTCTTGATTCTCTAGTCCTTCTCCCAGTTCATCCTCCATCATTAAGGCATTACTAAATACATAGGAAATGATTTTGATAGGTTTTTCCTCCAACTCCCCCTCCAATCATATCGCTAGTTCTCAGAGCCATAAATTCATCAATTACTAGGAACAAGCTAACCATGAAAAACTACACTCGATGGGCCCAATTAGTTATAATGTTCATTAGTGGTATAGGGATAGATAATTATCTCATCTGTGTGGTCACTCCTTAAAAGAAATGTTCAAACTTCAAAATATTGAGATCTAAAAACAGCTGATAATGTGATGGAATATCAACATTATGAAAAATGAAATTGTTTTAAACTATATGCTATACAAGAAGTAAAAGAAACATTGGGTCACAAAAGAACTGTACTCTAACAATGAAAATATTATAAAATTACTTGAAATCAATAGATTTCTCTATAATGCGATCTCTCTATTACCTAATATTACAATATTCTTTTCCAATATTGATAGCAACCGAACGATTTTGGAGAACTGTGTTAGAATGTCCAAGGGATACAACAAAGCTTCTTAAAAATTATTGAGAAAGAAGTGATGACGAAATTCCTACTCATGCCATAAAAAAATATTATGAAGCTCGATGTAAGATATTTGTGACAAAAACCTTTCCATTTATAAGGAAAAAGTTCTCTAAAAGTCCAAAAATAATCGAAAAAAGACCAACCTATGACTTACTCTCAAGAATCAACATTGCCTTCTTAAAGTATATTTTACATCCAAATACAATTTTTCAAAAAAGAAAAGGCTTTGGTGTATTCATTAACAAAAAAATTGGGCAACAAAAAAAAGCTAAAACTATAAGAGAAGATTTTTATTGAAAATCTAGAAAACAAGATCAACAATGATTCTTAAACCAAAACAAGACAAACTAAATCAAGAGCAAATTGATATGTTGCAATAGATGCTTAACTAATGCCAAAAAAATATGACCACAACTAAAATCAACACATAATCAATGGCTCAAAAAGGTAAGATTTTGAATACATTTAGTTAAAAAATCAAGAAATTATCAATCCTGGATGGTAGATTTTGGAGTGTAATCACATGAACAAGAATGTCTCTTTATTTAGCAAAATGCATCCCTACCTCGAGAATTACACTATATGGATTGCAAATCAACCAACATCTCCAACTCCATGGTTCTAAGTTCAATCATACTAGTTCCCAAACTTGCCTACTTTCTCTTATAAATAAATAAATCACCAAAGAAATGCACTATATTATTATTTTTTTTTCTTTATTCATTGTGAATTCCAATATTTGATTTTGAGGATTGAAAGTGATAAATAGAACGTTGTCCTCTACCTCATGCAAGTTCAAGAAAAAAGTAAATTACAAATAAAAAAGCAAAGTACGTGTTTATACATTAAACAGTGTACAATCATGTTATGAAACCTTAGTCTTGCTCGTATGAACTTTAACTGCCTTAAAAAAATTGTTCCGTTACTTCATCATCAATGAAAATATTCAATTAATCCATCGTGAAGCTTGCTAACTTCAAAAACAAACCTTATAAAACCTCTCAACCGTTTATTGTGTTTCATAGTGACATATGGGGGCCACATTGGATTTACCAATTTTTTAGGGACCAAGAAGTTCATACAATTTATTGAGATGATCACACAAGAATAATTTAGTTTTCTTAAAGAGAGATTAATCTGAAATGTATCAAATTTTAAAGCATTCCATCATTACAAACAAATCTAGTTTAAAACTCAAATTCAAATCTTAGAACTAATAAAGGGAGAGAATACTTTATTTTCATCATTGGAAAATATTTCATTCACCAAAATTCGTACAATTATAACTCTCGACAGAATGGGTTACAAAGAAGGTGTACTCAATGTTTTTCTTTTTTAAATCTATTTTGATCACTAACAAAGTTCCTAATTATCATTTGGAGATGTTATCCTTACTGTTGCATGCCTCACCGATTGCACGCCACCAGGGATATAAAATTTAAAAACCATTATCAAACAATCACCGGAACTTGCCCAATAAATTGACTTGGCTATGTCATACCCCACAAACTTTTTGATTGTTCTGCCTTTTTTCTCATTCCTCTGTATGAAAGCAGAAAATTGGACCGAAAAATCATAAAAATGCAATTTTATTGGCTACTCTCATAAACAACAGGAGTATGTAAGTTAATCTCCTTCAAAAAAATACTAATAAAATAAAATACTACACAATAGAGGTAATATTTTTTGGCTACTAAAATTTCCTCCCCAATACTCACATTCAGAAAGAAAGACTTCCAACTAGTTTACCTAAAAATAATGGCAAAAAGATTAACAAACAAAAAGAGAATTATGCAAATTGCTTTATAAATTAAAGAAATTAGGGCATTAAAAAAATTTATCAGCATGGAAATTATAAGATAAAGCAAATTTACATGAATCTCTCGATACAAGTATAACTCTAAGAGCTGTTTGGGGCAGCTGCAGCTTATTGAACAATCTGTTGATAAGCTAGGTGCGGTGGCTATTATAATTTTTTATTTTTTTTGGAAAAGTAAGACCGTTGTTTAAAAGCCGCCACTACACCTGGATAGGTGCGGTGTGAAAACGATGTTTTCAGCATTTTGAAAATGCATAAGCTTCCAAAACGCAGTTTACCCAAAAAGGTCGAGTGTTTTTTTAAACGCCACCTCACCCAATAAGCTGCCCCTAAGGGACCGTAAAACTCCTAAAAGAAAATTACATGAAAAGATGCAAACCCAATAATATTCAAAGGATCCAATCAAGAAAATGGGGTCCACAAATAGTAAAGCACAAATTGTCAAAGCGCCCGTTTGGGGCAGCTTATACGTGCGGGTAGCTGTCCGCCGTTAAAATTGGGAAAAATATATTTGATTTAATATGATATTTTTTTTTGAAAAAGCAATTGTTTAATTTTGAAAATACGAGACCGAATCGATCTCATATAAACAAAACTTTAAATAAACGAGCACAACAATACAAGTGACATACATATCCCGAGAAATAGACATATCACTTATCTGGGAGGCTCGATCAAATAAACTAAAGAATTTCTGACATCTATCAGGACTGAGAACCTTTTATTTTGACCGACAAGTTTTTCTGTCTAATATTAAAAATTAGATAGGATTTATATTACATGGGTTCTTAAAGTTCCCCATAAAGGCAAATCCTTATAATTAATTTCCTCCCAAATGACTAAAGTCACTTAAGAGAACTATCGATGATGATTAGATGCATATATTTTTATGAAATTAAAGTTTAAGGTTTTTAAGTTTGGACATAGAAAAGTCAAGTGGAGAAAGGAATTAATTGAGAACATTTATTTCTCGAATCAAAGAAAAGAAAAGTAGGGGTGTCACAGATTATGAGGGGAACCTCGATGACTTCTCAAACTACCATATTGTTTGGCTTTTATTTTGAGATGTTATTTGATGTTTCATCATGTCGATTTTTTTTATTTAGAGCTTATATTTGTATAACATGCTTATACAAATGATCTGGAAGATATGAGGATTTACAACATATCGAACGACAACCTCGGAACATAAAGCGAGTTAGGGCTTAAATTGCACAACCTGACTGTGCAAAGGCCTTAAAGATAAAGTGAGGATTTATGTCGAGCTAGGCAGACTACCTCAAAATCCTATGGCTTGTTGTTTTGGCAGACTAGCCAAGAGGGAAGAATCACTCAGAATTTTGGCAAAACCTCCCCACGCTCCAAAATTTCAACAACCATAAACCCTTCCCCAAGTGGGGTTTATATAGTCAGGGGAGAGGAGAAGTCTTACCTGCAATTACATGAGCGGTGAGCCGAACGTGAGAAGGTCGGGCAAGTGGCGACAAACATTGTAGGGGCAGGTATCGGAGACGGCCACAAAAGTGAAGCTTTTAAGCAGAGGGCGTGGAGAGTAGGTGGCGAAAGAGGGGAAGTGGAGGAAAAGTCGAAAGTTATAGTGAGGGGACCTTAAGGAAGCTTCGCGGGAAGAAGGGAGTTCGGTCGTGAGGAATGAAGCTCGACTAGGGCAGCGATCGGGCCGAACCTGAGAAGAAGTAGGGCACGTGCTAGCTCGATCGAAGGGAGGGCTCGGCTTGGGTAGTGGCTGCAGGATTAGGGATTTAAGGATTTTAAAATAAGGATTTTTTTTATTTTAATATTTAAAATTCTTAAACTCGTGCAATATTTGTCCGTGCACGGAACCACATCATATTTATTTTAAAATTAAATATGATTTTAAAATAAGGTAATTTCGACGTTTTGGACGCGTCGGCGCAGTTTTCGTGGTCGTTAGGATAACGTTGTCAATGATCGGGGCAAAAATACGTCGAATTTAATTTTCATAAAAATTTCGGCTAGTGATCGATCATTTCAAAAAATTTTATGTAAGTTTCAATTAATAACGGTGCAAACGATATCAATTGTGGTAAATAAACGTGTCGGTTGTTCGAATTACGAATTTTGTGTGCGCGAAGATGCAAATTGTGCATAAGGCAATCATAGGGTTTAATGGTCCTATAGGGACTCTTTTTGGGTTTCTTCATGTTGATTTCAACATCCTAAGTGCTAGAGGCCGAGACCACACATGCGAAACTCTGAAAGGGTAAAAAAGTATGTTGGATTTCTAAAATGAGGTGAGTCTCATTTCTATGGCTCTAAGATAGTCAAAGGGAAAATCTTAAAGCTAGACTATAAACTCTAAAGAGAAAACTAGACCTCAATAAAAATGAGGTCAACAACAGCGTTTTCAAAAAGTCGTCGTACTGTTTGGTTCGAACGTTTTGTCAGATTATCTAAAAATAAAGTTTTGTATTTCTGAAACACGCGGCCCGCAGGGTTGCGTTTTCGTTCGCATTATTACGCCCATGCCCTACTTCTCGTTCGTATCTCGCAGCCAAGGGTCTCGTTCACATCTCCTATGTCCTAGCCACTCCTCCCTCTTTGACAATCGATCTGACGACATGTATTTGTTTGCATATATCGGCATGTTGAAGGAAGTTCTTATGACAAGCATTGGTGATTCACAGTGGGTGGGCGGACCCACTGGTTCAACAACGGGAGCGAGATCCACGGCTTCAGATTCATCATATCTTAGAAGCGCGAGGGAAGACATCCGAGAGTTTCTTAAGACAAAAGTTGTCATTTGATACTGGTAATGAATTTTGAAGCTCTTTTTGTGTTTTGTACGTGTCATTCTTTTTTTTTATTATTGGAAGATGACGCAGAATGAGATTAGTGTATGGGGGTATAGCACTGATCCAAATATGGTTTTGTTCTTGGTTTAACTAGAGGGAGGGAATAGGCTTTGTTAATGTGATTAGTTCTAAGGAATGACACTTTTATTCAGCATAGTGATTTCACCGTGTAATTTTCTAAGCAATAAAATGCGAATGAACTAAAAAATTTTAAGGAAGATAATTGACAAGAATATGCAGGACAAATATAATATGTACCTTTAGCGTTGCTTTCTGGTGATATGTTGTTTAACATATATTATATTAACCAAATTTGGGTTGATCTGGCTATCATAAAAAAGATTCAAGTTTAAAGACAATAGCATAGCTTTGGGATTCTTTTTTACATATATTGTCAAGTTTAGTACCAAAATGTGTCTTGAACGTTGCTTTATTCAGTTCAGGGGCAAAATGGTCATTTATCAACAAACAATTGCAAATAAGCTGTTTTCAAAACGCTCAAACCAAATAGTCAGTCAGCTTATCAGGAATAGCATAGCTTTGGGATTCTTTTTTACATATATTGTCAAGTTTAGTACCAAAATGTGTCTTGAAAGTTGCTTTATTCAGTTCAGGGGCAAAATGGTCATTTATCAACAAACAATTGCAAATAAGCTGTTTTCAAAACGCTCAAACCAAATAGTCAGTCAGCTTATCAGGATAAGATGTTAATCAGCAACATATCAGAATAAGTTGTTTATCTGGATAAGCTGGACAAGTTGCAGCTGTCTCAAACAAACACTAAGTTACTGCCACCTCGTTTGAAAAATTTTTTTTTTCCAATTAGACAAGGCATTTCCTTTCCAATTAGTGCGGTTAGTCGATAAATGAATATTCCCACAAAGAAGCATATTAATGTTGTAGACATGATATTAAGGTAGCCTAGAAGATCACCAAGGAAAAAGCATGTTTCCTAATAAAGAGACATAAGGTAATGAAATCTTTAACATTTAGAATCTATAACTAATAGTAAATCCACATGATACAGGAGTTAACCCAAACCACAAATAAAAAGACTATGATTGTTGAATTTCGAAAGAATTACAAATATGACACTAGAAAAGCAGGAGATAAACGACAAACAAACACTACAACACAAAAAATAAAGAAGGCCTTGTTGTTAGATGGTGGTCGGCGAGGAAAACTGCGCCTGGAAGGGTTCCTGAGGGAAGCAGTAGGGTTGGCGACCTGCTAGCTGGTGGCAGGCGGCTGTTGGGAAGAGTAGGATGGACTGTTGGAGGGTGGTTCGCGAGGAAGACGGCGACTGGAATGAGTCCTGAGGGAAGTAGTAGGACTAACAGCAGTATGGGAGGGGTTGCGATTGCAGAAAGAGGGTTGAAAGGTGGCTGACAACTGTAGGTGAAGGTTGCGGTTGTTGTGGGAGAGCTGAGAGGTGACTGGCAACTGTAGGGGAGGAGTTGCCGCTGCTGTAAGAGAGCTATAAAGTGTCTCGTCCAGGTCAAGCTATAGCCGGAGCACCACCCGGACCCTTAGAGAAGATCACCACCTCGGACAAGAAACAGTCGAAGCACTTCCTCGCAGTCAAATACAACCCTCAAAGGGAAACACAGAACGTTGGCAGTTGTCCAAACAGAACGTTGAATTCTTAAGCAACAAAAGACATCATTTCCTAAGCAAAACAAATCACATATGAGAGGGATTAGAACTTATATTAGGTAAAGCTTTCAATTAGGAAATATAATAAAATTGAAGTAATATAATAGGCAAGGATTAGGACTTTATATTAGGCAATGTTTTCAATTTAGGAATGTAATTTTAGTAGTGATAGCTTGAATTATGGAGGTCTACATTGAAATCTAAAGGCCTTCACTTAATTAAAACTAAAATTGAATAGATGGAATGTAATTTTAGTAGTAATAGCTCTAGTGACAGAAGTGTGACTTTGGGTGATCAAATTATTAAAAGGTGTGAACGGTTTAGATATCTTGGGTCTGTTGTTCAAAGCGATGGTGATATAGATGGGGATGTTAATATTAGAATTCAAGTTGGTTGGTTGAAGTGGAGGAATGCTTCGAGCCTTTTGTGTGATAGAAAAGTACTGCTTATACAGAAAGGAAAATTTTATAAGACAGTGGTGGGACTTGCAATGTTCTATGGCGCTGAATGTTGGCCTTTAAAAGAGAAGCAAAATAATAAGTTAAGTGTTGCCGAGATGAGAATGATTAGGTGGATGAGTGGCTTTACACTTATAGACAAAATGTGAAATGAATATATCTGTGATAAGGTTGGTGTAGCTCCTGTGACAGACAAAAATAGAGAAAGTCGTCTTAGATGGTTTGGTCACATTAAACGTCGACCATCTAATGATCTGATTAGGAGTAGATGTTTTATATTCGACTTGTGTAAAGAAAGGCAGGGGTAGACCTAGGAAGACTTGGGCTTATTGTATAAAAAATGATCTTAATTTTCTATAACTGAATGAAAATATGACACTAAATAGGACGCAATGGAGAAAAAGGATTCATGTAGCTGACCCCACGTAGTGGGATTAAGGCTTTGTTGTTGTTGTAATATTTTCAATTTAGGAAATAGAATAAAAAAGGAGGTAATATCATAGGCCACAATTTATAATAAGGGATTTCATGAAAAAAAAGAAATATTATGATGGAAAAGGAAAGAAAAGGGAGGGAAAGGGTAGGAAGAAACTTGAGGACAGAAAAAGGAAAGAAAGGAAATATTATAAATGCTTTATAAAAGGGGTCAGCAACCCGCCTTCGTTGAGGACCACTCGGTTAAGCCAAGTTGGACCGAATCCTAGGCTGGGTCCTCCTTAAAGCCCAGTGTCTATCTCCCGGTGTTGGAGGAGTTTCGACCTCATTCGTCGAAGTTTTCTAGTTCTCGACAACCGTTCCTCGGTCACATTGTGACTACCCTGACTACTAAAACTTCTGAAGAGCTTTTCCAACTTGTGAGCATACCTCCATATTGATCTGTTCTGGTCTGACATAATTTGAGTCAAAGGTAAACCACTACACGTAGATTTTCTTTAGTCAAATTTCAAACAAGTAAATATCTCATATGTTTATCATCTATGACAATTTGGGCATTAGCGAGGTTGAGGATTTGCAAGAATTTGGTTTATAGGTGATTCTTATTATCTTCCGGATCTTCCATCAGTTTTGGAAAACTGACATCTTCTGTTGTATTTCAATAACAAGAGTTCTACACTGGTCTTTCGTCTCTTCATATGAAACACTAGAGGTAAGAGCTAGCAGTGTAGCCGTCGGTGATGCTATGAGTTGTGAGTTGGTTGTTATTAAGACCATCCACTGAAATTTTAAATTCTGACATCACTAGTCTGCATGAACTTTATTTATTTCAACAAGAAGTTATCTCTCTTCTAGTAGACCAGGAACTACAATCTCATCAAAAGTAGCATGTTCCTTTTGATCACATAGAGGAAAAGCTTTGGATGTATCCACAAACAAGGGAGTTCCACAAGGAAAGGAATCATCAGTGAAAATGCTCATTCAAACTACTCTTCAGTTCCTGCAGTGCCTTTATCCAACATTTTGGTGACAATCTACTATGTGAAGTAAATCACTCCCTTGGTTATGAATTCTGGTTCAACATCTGCGACACTTGCAACCTTTTCTAGCTATGACAGACTTTCGGATTGGTTTCGTTGGATAGTAGTAAGGTGGAGACGTTTGGTGATGTGGTTTCTCCACTTCAAAAGCTAGAGTCTGAAACTTCTGACAGTAATAAATTGGTAGGAACCGGCACTATGTTTCACGCTTCATCACCATATCTTCTAGTTCTCCCCTTCAACCATTCAAATCACGATCGAGAGTAGCCTCCTATTGGATTTTATCATACTTGTTTGTAATCCTCCAACAAAGTGGGCGAACCTCTAGTTGTATCGAATCCCGAATAGGCTCGGGTATTTAACTCCTTAGTGACATGATTGATGGTTTTAGGATCTGTGCAAGAAAAAGAAAGAAAGAATAGAGAAAAAAAATAACGAAAAGAGAATGAAAAGTTTGAGAAAAAAGACAAATGTTGTGGTGGCTTGTTAGGGGTGGATACTACGAAACCCTAGGATGGAATAGAGTTAGGCTAGCTCTGATACCAAATAATATTGGAGTTAACCCAGATCATGAATAAAAAGACTATGATTGTTGAATTCCAAAAGGATTTCAAACATGACACTAGAAAAGTAGAAAATAAACAACAAACAAACACTACAACACAAACAAATAAAGACAGACCTGTTGTTGGATTATGATCGACGACGAAAGCAGCGACTGAAAGGGTGGTTCCTAAGGGAAGCAGGAGGGTTGGCAACTTGCTAGCTGGCGGTAAGCGACTGTTGGGAATGTCAAACGGCTGCTGGGAAAGCCAGACGGACTACTTGGGGGTGATTGGCGAGGAAGAAGGCGACTGGAAGGAGTCCTGAGGGAGGTAAGAGGGCTGACAACAGTAGGGGAGGGGTTACAGTTGCAAGAAGAGGGTTGAGAGGTGGCTAGCAGTCGTAGCTGAGGACTTTGTTTGTTGTGGGAGGGCTAGGAGGCGGCTAGCAGCTGTAGGGGAGGGATAGCAACTATTGTAAGAGAGCTTGAAGGTGGTTAAATGGGAGGGGTTACGAGGGTTGAAAGATGGAACGATAGTAGAGAAAAAGAAGAATGGCAAGATAAACATTACGTCGGGGTCGAGCTACAGACGATCACCACCTTGGACGAGGGACATTTAAAGCACTTCCTCGCTGTCGGATACAGCCCTCGAAGGGGAAAACAGAATTTCGGCAATTTTCCAAACATAACGTTGAATTCTTAAGCAACAAAAGGTCTCCTTTCTTAAGTAAAACAACCCCTATAAATAATAGGAATTAGGACTTATATTAGGCAATGCTTTCAATGAGAAAAAAAATATAAAAAAGAAATAATATAATAGGCAAGTATCAAGATTTAATAGTCAATTCTTTCAATTGGAAAATAGAATAAAAAGTACTATAATAGGCAAGGATTTATAATAGGGGATTTCATGAAAAATGAAATAAATATTATGATAAAAAAGAAAAGAAAAGAAAAATGAATGGGAGGGAAAGGGGAGGAAGAAAATGAAATGGGCGTCGGCAGCCCTCCCCCCTTGAGAACCAGCCTGTCTAGCCAAGTTGGAGCAAGCCCTAGGTCGGTCGTCCCCAAAGCCCCACGTCACCACTTCTAGCTACTACCCACTTGAATAAAAAAAATTAGTCACTTAGAAGAGGAGTAAGAAAGTAAACCTAAAACAAAACTCAAGGTCATGCCCACTAAATTTGTAAGGGAACGCGGCTTTAAAGACGATTGAAAATTTAAAAGCCTATATTAAAGAATCAAAGATGATGATGTGTGAAAGCCAACAACCAGTTGGCCTACGGGTCGGCTTGCATGATTCATAACTTCTTATAGATGCATACATATATTGTTCCATTGCACTTCATATCATTTTCACTCAATGATAAACCATGCCAATTTATAGCTTTCCTAGTCAACCTTCCAATAAGAAACAAGCTGAGCAACAAGAATCCTCCCTCCTCTCACTAAAAGAAAGGATTTGAACATTATTGGCAATAAAACATGTTTCCAAAACTTGCGGACAAAAGTGTGGGATGATATGAATCTAAGGAAGCAACAAGAGATTTTGCCACAATTTTTAAATACCATAATACCTAAAAAACATCCTTTTTTCAACAACAAATATTGGTCTACAACTCTCTAATGAAAAATAAACCTTGTTCATGACATATTTTGATTTGAGTGTTATAAATAGTAAAGAGATTACTATGCAAATAAAAATAAATTAAAGCATATATATTACCATGACCAGCTTCAATAATTTCACTTTCCATAGCATTATCAACAACAACAGGACGAGGTGTTGGGATCACACGTATCAATCCTAATGAATCCGCTCTTCGTAAAATCCTTCCTTTGGCATTCACTGGCACTGAAAGTGACCGCGTAATATGTTTCCGGGATTGTGGCTTCTGTTCAAGAACGACAATCATGTAAATGGCTAGCTATAAATATCAAAATCACTCATTACAAAGTGGGCAATTAAACAACATGATTAGAAAAAAGTCAGGAGAATAAAATGACAGAGGCAACATAATAAATAAATTCAGCAACTCTAGCAAGAGATGCATTAACATTATTCAATCAACCATTCTTTCAAAAACTATATTATCAATTTAAGAGTAATACTACATGGTCAGCCTATAAAAAGAGCAAAATATTGCTTCTCATTCATCTATAATTTATAGGCGCATGTCCAACTTGACAGTTCAAATCAGCCGTCAATCAAATTTATGAAATAGCCAAACCACAAAATCCTATAGAGAAGATGAAAATGCGCATAATAACAGCATGGCTCGCTTAATTCAAACTTTATAATGGTTAAGTATAAGTGCAGAAAGCACAATAGAAGATACTCATCTTTTTAACCCCCCTTGACATAAATATTATGCAAATGACACACTGATAGCTTATTGTGATGTAGTTAATTATCATGTAAGCACTTTGTGAAAACCCAAAATCATATCACTTCATTTTGTTTATTCACCAGAAAGAAGTTTTGTAAGTATTAAAGATAAAAAATGGCAACATGTTCAGATAGATAACTAACACGAGTGTGACGCTATCCAATAATCACTCATTGAAGGCATTATATCCCTAACTGTTACATAAACACAGAAAATATAAGATTATACCCTTAATAACCTAAAAGCAAGCAAAGCCATAAAGAGATTCGGAGACTAGAGCTTACATCTGGAGCAGGGATGTCAATCACATGTCTTTCCTGTGAAGACTCTGATCCTGAATTTCCAACAGGTGTTGCCGGTAATGAGAGTGTTCCTTTTAGCGATATGGAAGACAATACCTTGGTTAAAGAGAATGCCCTTGCTATAGAACTTTTATCCTGTTGCCCCTGTGATGGTGCTGATGGGGGCGATGGTGAGAGCAAATTTGTTTTGTCACCTTCTAGAGTGGAATTCTTAGTCTTAAGACTCCATTGGGGAAGAAGATTTCTCACCACTGGTTTCGGCCTTGATGAAGAAGGCCTGGGTGGCAACCCCGGTCTTGATGAATTAGGTGTTATTGAAGAAGGAAAATTTATCTTTGCTGAGTTAATTTGAGGATTCTCTACAGATCTTGGTGGAATTTGTAAAGAGGGAAGGCTTGGGCGTCTAGAACGATGAGTTGAGGAAGTTTCACCTCCACTACACTCGGCTCGATTAAATTCCTGCAAATACAAACTTCAGTTTAACCCAATCATACGTGGACTTGCAACCGCCACCGAACAAGCAACACCATCTCGAGCCGTATCCACATCCCAGTTACATAAAAAATCAACTTCCCAGGTTCTTAACAAAATTAAATTAATACAAGAAAGAAGATGACCGCTTAGAAAACTCGCAAGCAAATATGATTAGATCTAAAACATGAATTACCAGCTCTAGCATAGATATGGAGCTAATCTCAAACCAAGGATCCCATGCAGATTAGCGTGATGAAATGCACCGCTCACACCAAGGAAAAATAAAACCAGAAAAGAAAAGTGACGGATAGTATTTATAAAATCATTTACCAAAATTGAGCCCAAAACCCTCTAAAAATACCACAAAACACCTAACATATCATTGAAAAACAAAATCAATGTCTCCCCACATAAATCCACTTCCAAAGCACACTTCCTTTCGTTCTGCGATCACGCAGCAAAAAAAAACCCTCAGAGAAATTCACAACAGCAGCAGGTAAAAAGCTCAAAATACAACAAAAACACGACCAACATGCCTCAAACTATGTTCATACTGCAAAACCCTAGAACGGAGTGAAGAAATATTTGCCTGCCGATCAGCAGAATCTGCAGCCGCAACCTTCGGCGCCAGCGGTGGATGATGAAAAACTCCATCGCTTTCCATGAACGATAAATGATCAAACTCCCAATCCCACCAAATAAAACTAAAATCACAAAACAAATCCCTCAGCTCATATATATAGAAATGGATCACGTCGAAACAGTAAGAGTTAATGGGAGTTAATGCCCGACTCCTCTGCCTCCTCGGATTTGCTGGGATTTGATGCTTCAGCAGAATTTTCACTTTCAGCTCACAGTCCGGACGCAAAATCATTATTAAAATGAATTTATTACATTATTATAGGCAACGGTGGATTCCAGTAGGCTGCAACAGCGACAGTGGTTCCGCATGCGGGATTAATTCAACTAGCCGTCCAATCAGATAATAACACGTCATGACTGTCCGTATAGTAGTTTCGAACTTATTATCATTGAGACATTTCGTTAATCACAAGGGAAGGCACAATATTTAGTGCTTAGTGGAGCCAGTCCAATGTAGGCTGAGTGAGGTTTGCGTCTTTATGCGACATTTCGTTAATCGCGAGGGTTGCAGCTATTGTTGTATGCGAGTAATAGAATGATTACAGGCACTAAGAGCATGGAGCAGCCAGCGTGAGTCACGATGGCAGGCAGACACTAATTACCTCTGGAGTGACGTTGGTAATGCGTTGTTCTCTGATTGGGCAGCTGGTTGCATTCATCCCGCATGCGGAGGGACAACAAGCAAACTGTCGCGTTCCAACCTTAATTGTATCCACCATACCTTATAAAAATGGATTTGGCTTGTTTTAGTGGCATTTACATAGATACCACCCAATTTATGTGTATTTCTTATGTAAAACATGTTATTTGAGCGTTAAATATGTGAGTGGCAGATGTGTAAATATCGTCAGGTGCAGCAAATCCGAGGAGGCAGAGAAGTCGGGCGAATGTTTGGAGCTGCGTGTGCGTCCTGAAACGTAGCCAATGGGTCGACCAGCGGCCTACGTTTAAAAAACTCAACTCAAACGTAACAGACAGCGTTTTCAAAAACACGCAAACCAAACGGTTAGGCGGTGTTTTCAAAAACGTCACCGCACTTATAAGATGCCCCAAACGGGCCCTAACTCTCACTGTTTCAACGTGATCCATTTGGATATATATATGCCGAGAGATTTGTTTTGGTGATTTTAGTTTTATTTGGTGGGATTGGGATTTTGATCATTTGTCCTTCATGGAAAGCGATAGAGTTTTTCATCATCCACCACCGGAGTCGAAGGTTGCATGTAGGGGGGATAAATGCTTTGGCTTTTGATTTTGTTTTACTCTTGATATTTAATATATTCTAGTATTTTTTTTATGTTTAGACTCAATTTTGGACATTGATTTTACAAATAAGAATTAAAACGCTTTCTTTTCGAGTTGTACTTTTCATGTGTTAATCTGCATAAGAGTATACTATTAAGATGAGCAGCGTATTGATGTCAGAGTTGGCAATTAATGCTTATGATTTGATAATATTTATTTGTGAGTTGCAAATTGATCATTATTTTGTGTTGTATTTAATTTGTTGAGAACCTATAATTGATGTTGTAACTATATTATGGATATGGCTCTTTATTGTGGTAGTGTGCTAGTTCACGAGTGATTGAGCCGAACCAAAGTTTAGATCTGCATAAACTCTTCTAAGCTAAGTAAAAAGTTTGTCAGCTTGTTGCTCTAGAAATCTAAATCATCCCTCTTTATAAATTGAATCAGGATCATTAGAGAAATCTCAAATTAACTCTGCAAGGATAATTTGTTCATCTCGAGCAACACCTAGTTCAAAGAGAATGGGAATGCCACGTGTCCTTCTTCATCAAGGGAAAAGCCATTCATGTTGCTCTAGACATCCAAACCTTCTATCTTTATAAATTCAACGAAGATCACTAGAGAAATCTAAAATTAACTTTGCACGGATGAATTCTTCATCTTGAGCAATACCTGGTTCGATGAGGTTGGGATTGCCAGCTGGCCTTCTTCACCAAGGGCTAAACCATTAATGTGAAATCTTCTTCTCCAAT
>NEWO01000023.1:1434224-1447361 GCA_003013225.1 Phalaenopsis aphrodite | reverse complement strand
GTATAGAAATGAGACGAAAAAGAACACAAGCAAACACAGATCGTTTACGTGGTTCGATCCAACCGGATCTACGTCCACGGGAGGGAATCAATCAAATATTTCACTAAGGCAAAAGAAATGGAGAATACATAGCTTATACATAGAGATGAGCCCTCATCTTCCTTCTACGACCTCCCTCTCAGGCGACACCTTGATACAAGGCCACAAGATGCTCTCCTCCTCTCTAACTCTCTAGCTATTCTCTCCTCCTTTGTGGTAGCTTAAGATCTCTTCTCCCTTGCTCTCCTAGGCCTCACACCCTCTCTATTTATAGAAGCAAGAGAGTGGTAGGTGGGAGGTAGGTGGGTGGTAGGTGTCCGGTAGGTGGCCGGTAGGTGAGCGGTAGGTGAGCGGTAGGTGAGATTTGGTAGGTGGCGGTGCCACATTACAAAATTGCCCTTTTACCTTAGTTCATTAATTAGGGGTCAAAATAACAGTTATAATAACCCTAATTTGGGCTAAAACAAATATTATTTTTGGCTATAATAATAACAATTGGACATATATGCTTAAGCGATGACTGTAATATTAATTAGCCACAAAGATTACAGTCTGAGGTTATAATATCATTTGTTGGGCACAAAAGTAGTTGTTGGAAACTGTAACGTAGTAGATGGCTACAACGATCATAGTTGACTACTGCAAAAGTAGTAGTTGGCCTTAAATGCTTTAATTAGTGGTTGCAAAGAGACAATTGGCCATAGATGTTGTAGTTGAAAACCGTAAGCAATTGCACCAAAAAATTGAGTTCCTTTTGAATTTCCTTCTTGATCAATGATAACCGCTGCATTGTCATTGTATCGTATTATCATGCTGTTGTCACGTTTGAGTTCTTTACATGTGTGTATAATCACAACTCTAATTATTTATGATCTTTTTAGAGGCATGTTAGCACCATTTCTTTGATTACAACAACAATAACATCGCCAAGATTGGTTGTTGGTTAATACAACGTAGTAGTTGACCATAAAATCTAATTATAGTCAGTGGTTGCAATGCCCATAGTTAGTCACATATGTGATAGTTAAAAATTTAAACAGTGATAGTTGGACACTTAGACATAATTGGTTGTTATAAAGTCATCAGTGGCTCATAAAAATTATAATTGGTGGTTGAAATGATGATAGGTGACTGCATAGCTACAATTGGTCATATAAACGTTACCTGAAAACTGCAAGAGTTATAATTGGTTGCTGCAAAATAGTTGGGCATAAAAAATTTCTAAGAAATTATAACTTTTGGAAGAGAGAGAGAGAGAGAGAGAGAGAGAGAGAGAGATGCCAAATTGATTATCTGACACGTGGCAATATTTCGAACATGCCACTAATTAATGTTTATCCAATTAATAGGTGAATTACCGTTTTATTCCTCCGCCGAACTTTATTTATTTATTTTTTTTAAAAATAGGGATAATTGTTCTTTGGCGGGCCAGTTAAGAGCAGCCAAGAACCAAAGCACGGCGGGGGTTCCTTTGTTTTGATGCCAACTTTGATTAGGGTTAGGGTATTTTCTCCCTTTATTGTGATTCGCTTTTGATTGTAGAATCGCCAACGGGATGTCCATCGCGGCGGCTCCACCGCCCGATCTTCTACGACTTTCGGCCTGTAGAAAGAGTAATCGGCAACATTTCCCAGGAAAATTCACCTCTGCAAATGTGTGAGTTACTGCTTTCTTTGAGGTTTCTGTTTAACCGGAATATATTTTCTTGAAAATTTCTGTAATAGGCAATTTGTATTACTGCGATGTTTTAATTGGTTTCCATTGGAACTGGGGATTTTAGTGGGACTTGGAGCTTAATTAGGGCATCCAATGATTGGAAGGAGGAATGCAGTGTTGATGGCAATGATCTATCGATGGAATGGGGAAGTCTTGGGATTTCTCGCGGGCCCTCTGATCTTCGGTTTGATAGGCTGCAACCCTCAGAGGAGGAGATTAGTTGCAAGCACCGAAAGGTCTTTGGGAGATACATTGCTCGAGAAGCTGTGCTTGATGAAGAGTATTGGGTAAGATTCTGAAGAAGAAAATTCTTTACTGTTCTCACTGTTGTTTTGAAAAAAATGGGTGTTGTGGGTTTTAAGAGGCAGGTTTCTTTTTTAATCTTCTTGACGAGATTGTGTGCTTTGGGGAATTCTGATTCATTATAGACTGCGGCGTGGTTGAGGGCAGAGAGTCATTGGGAAGATCAACCTGGGGACAGGTTATCATATTTCTTTGTTTACTGCTATGCTCATAACAACTTTCCACAGATTTAGATTTAGAATTCTTGTCTGCTTCAGGCATCTCCAGTTTAACAAGAGGAAATTTGCTGATCAGGTGATTTTTTCTTTGAGCATTGTTCTGTATTTGAACAGACTCACAAGCATAAGCATACGATATATCTACAAATGTACTGCTTTTCAGTATTGGAAAATACTCTCGGAGAAATTTTAGCTTTCAACGCATTCAAGATAATGACAAACCTGAATTTCTGGGATGATTTTGAATTCAAAACAATGGTAATGTACACGGTAAATGTGTTAGCACGAATCTCGAAGTAATTTGATGACTTAAGAAAGAATGATGTAGCAGAGGTAGGCCGGCCGGAAAATGATCTGACGACCTAGAAGACCGATCAACTTACGCTAGCTAGAGATCATCTAAACCGATCTAGCAATACTCGCCCAAACAACTCGTTTTGACATCAGAGACAACCGAGGGTTCCCTCGAGACATCATGGAGTCACGAGCTCCAACCACCCCTAGCAGGATCGCCTCGTCCAAAGGGTAAGCTACCTGTCGGGTTATAGTGATTCACCTTCTGCTTGTTGACCTAACTTTACTTGACTGACAAGAACTCCCATTACAGGAATTGATAGTTGAGGACCGAATCAATCCCGCCGACTATTTTTAGAAATTCATCTGATCGGCCCTGCTTGAAGGATCAACCGACTGATAGTCCCTATTCATCCAATCGACTGACAATATTAATCAATTCACCTCGTCGGCCCAGTCTACCGAGTAGAGGAACAACAAGACCTTCAACCCACATAAGTATAATTCTTAGAATAACATGCCCAAATTCCATTTAAATAGGGGCATAAATGCAACTTTAGCTCTCGCACCTCCTTTGTCTTTAAATAGATGAGCATAAAAAGTTATGCAATTCTCTCATTTTACCGTTCATTATCGCACTTCTCTCTCTCTCTCTCTCTCCCACCCTTCCTCATTTCCTACGCTCTATTCATTGAGTGTGATTTATAGAACAATCTCGATTTCAACAGTTAACGTATGAACTTAAGTATGACAAAACCTTAATGAAAAGTGATAACTAGGCGTGATATTTTTTAACATAGTAGATTTATTATATGAAATAATGAGAATGAGGATATAACATATAGAGTTAATGTTGAGTTGCTAAAATGAAGAACTGTCTCTAGAGTATCATGCAACTAAGAATTCATGAAAAAGATAGATTTTATAAAATAATTTAGGTCACTATGTTGTATTGATCGGAGTGTTAATGTTTGAAAATTCATCGATAAACACTACCCTTATGGTTGAGTAGTATTGCCTTTGACCTATAAAGAGGAAGTCTTTAGGTTTGAATCATTGAAAGAAATCATTAATATTTTAACTAAGTGCAAATTTTACGAATGAGAATATTGAGATGAATGTGTGGCAAAATTAAGAATAAATTAGTGATGAATAAATGCATTAAAGGGGGAAATTGAGTAGTATCTATTGAAGATAAAGTAGTGGAAAATAGGTTAGGTGTTTTGAATATGATAGAAATGGGTGGGAATCGGAAAATATGCACATAAGGCGGGCATCAAAAGTTACTATAAAAAATTTAGAAGAAGAAAGGGCAAACTAATGATAACGTTGATAGAAAGCTATGTGAAAAAAATTGCTTAAAATAGATGTAGCAGTTGATGTGGCACTCAATCAAGACAAATAATGAATTGAGTTTCATAAAGATTGACCCAAATAGTTAGGATATGCCTATGGAACATGAAATTATTCTGAAGAAGTAGCCAATATTTAGTTTGGTTAAATGCTTGACATATTTTTAATATGAACACTAGGTTATTTGATTTTGTTTGAATGCTTTATCCATATGCACAAAAATTTTGGCTTTATGTTGAGATGGACATGAAATATTATTTGGGTGATTGTCACAATACCTTAGGATTGCAATGATAAATAATGATTTTGAGGTCGCCAAGAACTCCACAAAATGGGGATTACGGAAGGGGATGAAGAGAAGAATCACAAGGGCTCATTTCATTGCACACCTAATACTGCCCATAAGATGGCAGTATATAGGGATACAAAATTTAATTAATGACCTGTTAGACACTAACATCACCTCAGCTATCCATTAAACACTATAGTACTTATTAAAATCATAACTTATTAACTCAATCTACTGATCTGCTACACTCATTGATCATAGCATTAAAATCAATCTTGCCATCAAGGTTGGAGCACATGGGAAAACGGGATAAATCCACATAAGAAGCTCATGAAGATTGTTTATTTCTGGGAGGGGGCAGCCATCAAGCCACACTTTTTTGACTATTTCTTGGTGGTTATTAGGGTGGTAGCCATTTGTCTAACTATTCCATTGTGTTTTGCAAGTATTTTGGTGTGATTGGAGTTGAATTTGGTTTATTAGGAGCATCTTCTGAAATTATAAGCAATAGAAAATGTAGTGTTGGAGCAGGAGAGGAGGACTTAATATCCATTTACATCAAGCAATATGCTTGAGCAGATGTTTGTGTAATTAATTGCATTTCTAGAGCAGGAGATGGTGCATTGATTATGGAGCTTGAATTAATGTTTGCAATTTGTTAAAGATCTGAAAGCATCATAGGGTTTCTGCCATTTGTTAGTGAACTAAAATATATCACATGTTACAGCTTGAACGTGCATGATATGATTTGAGCTGTAGGGGGTGCTTCTCAATTCTGAGAATTTTATTTTAAGCCTCATCCATTGTTTTTAATTTCACGTATAACCTTTGATCAACTACATTGAGCATTCCAGTTTTTTAGTTGCTCCACGAGTGTCAATGACCTTTGTACTTGCGAAGCATTTTGTTTAACAGTTGTTTGTCATCTTGCGGTTGTCCATACTTGGTGTATATTTCAGGAAGGAAATGTTAACAACGATAACATTTTGTTTAGTAGAGGTGAGACAGTCGCGACTAATAGTGGACTGTGAAATCCCTTTAGATTTAAAGTTGGCAAAGACTGTTTGGTGAGAACTGGATGAAAGTGACAATGAAAAATTGGTGCTTGGACAAAGGAAATGAGGGTTGAGTCATTGTGGCTGGGACCTGACAGAGGTGGAGATGGACCTTGAATGAGTGCCAGAAGAGATGATGCATCATTTATGATATCGTTGTAATTTGAAATTGTATTTTTTGGTCAATTTCAGTTTGAGCATGGTGTAATCATGTGATGAAGGTCATAGGATGAGATGGAGTAGAATTGGCTACAAGGTTGATAAAATTGTTGATATTTGGGGAAGACAACGAAAGATAATATAAATTACAGCTAAAAAATCATCCTTCTTTTATTCACGACGGGCTTATATGGAGTCTTACAAGGTACATTTACAAATAAATCCTGTAATTTCATCTATTTACAAATATGACGCCTCATTAAATACAAATCTCAACACTCCTCAAGATGGGCAAAAGATATTCACTAAGCTCATCTTGTCACATAACCTAGACAAATCTAACGAGTCCCCTGGTGAGGCAGTCCGCCACTTGCTTTCCAGTTGCTACATGACAAAGTTTTAGTAATTTGTTATTCAATTTTTCCTTGGTAAAGAATCTATTTGTCTCCACATGTTTGGTTCTATCATGTTGCCCGTGATTGTTAGCAATGTTGCTTGCCAACCTGTTGTCACACCACAACTTCATTTGAGTTCCCTGATCCATTTTGAGTTCAACCAACAAGACATTCAACCACATCATCTCAACAACTCATAATGCCATAGCCCTGTATTCTGCCTATGCTGGTGATTTTACTACAACTGACTGTTTCTTGCTCTTCCACGAGATCAAGTTGCCACCAACATACATGCAATATTCTGATGTGGTTCTTCTGTCATCTGCACAACTTTAATCACAAAAACTCTCAATATCTACATTTCCATTCTTCCTAAATATCAACCATTTCCCGGTGCACTCCATATGACTCTTCCTTGGATTATGCATGTAGCGGCTCACCACACTTACTACAAAAGAGATATCGGGTCGAGTGTGACACATATATCAGGCGGCCCACAAGTCTCTGGTACCTCTCATGATCAACAGATTCATCTGCCTTTGTACTGAACTTGATCTTTTGATCAATTGGAGAGACTGTAGGTTTGTATCCCCATATAACTGTTTATGTGAGAAAATCCTGTACATACTTTCTTTGGGATAGGACCATCCCCTCAGGTCCATGGGTCACTTTAATCCCAAGAAAGTATCTGAGTTGTCTCAGATCCTTTAACTCAAATTGCTTCTCCAATCTTCCTTTCAGTTGAGCAATCTCTGCTTTATCATCACTCGTGATAATTATGTAATGTACATACACAACAAGTATGGTAATGCGACATTTATGTTGCCAAAAGCATATCACGTGGTCTGTTTTGATCTGCTGATATCTCATGCCAACCAATGTTATCCTAAGCTTGTCAAACCAGGCTCAAGGAGACTGTTTTAAGTCATACAACGACTTTCTGAGTCTACAAACCTAGCCCACTGTTTGGGATGTACTGAGTCCTGGTGGTATCTCCATATATAACTCTCTAGTAGCTCCCCATGAAGAAAAATATTATTCACATCCAGTTGGTGGAGTTTCTTTTCACCATTCATTTCTAAAAAAATCAGTGTCCTCACCATGCTCATCTTTGCAGCTGTTGCAAATGTTTCATCATAGTCAATGCCATGTGTCTGACTACACCCTTTTGCCACTAGTCATGCTTTGTAACTTTCCTCCTACCCTTCTGGAGTTTGCTTTACCGTGAAGATCCACCTGCATCCAACTGCCTTCATCCCTGTTGGTAGTGGTACAATCTCCCATGTTTGGTTTTTATCAAGAGTGCCAAGTTTTTCATGCATCGTCGCTTTCCACTTGGGATCCTCTTTATCAACCAACCAACATGGGTATAAAGGCAAAGTTTAATGATGCAATGAATTCCTCATGCAAAGGTGAGATTCCATAATAGGAAATAAAGTTCCCAATGTCATGTTTCCACCCAAGACGATCAGGAGGATATCCCGCATTGTTGCAGGAGGTCCTTAACATTTGGGGAGGGGGGAGGGGGGAGTGGTAGGAGTGGACGAAGGAGGAATAATATCACCTGGTAGTTTTGAATCAAAGGTGGATGGTATAGGTGTCTCAAGAGTTTGGGAATATCGGGATAAGGGACTTGTTGGCATGACATACACTGTTCCCTCGGTTTGCTTCTTCCTCCGTGATACACCCTTAACTCACCTTTGGCCTGAATCCCGCCACCTTTAGGTTCAATCTCCTCGATTTTTATTTCCTCAGTTGATTCATCCCACATCATAGAACATGTTATCGATCCCACTTGCACCACTCGATCACCATTACTACTCACTCTCTTTCGCCTCATATCTACAACATCTGTTGAGTCACCGAAGGGTGAATTCACCTCTAGAGTGTAGCATGGCTCAAACTCTCTAAATGATACATCCATGCTCACAAAAAGTCTCTTCTCAATCCGGCTTTAATAGACATAACCCTTCTGAGTAATAGAATAACCCACGAGCACACATTCCACAACTCTGGGATTCAATTTCCCTACAAATGGTCTGTTGTCTTTCACAACACATACACATCCAAATACCTTCAATGGAAGGATCCCATTATTATCTCCTTTCAACATTTGACAATGAGATTTCCACTCGAGCACTCTTGAGGGCATCCTGCTAATCAATCGAGCGACTATAAATACTAATTGTCCCGATAACTATTGTGGGACATTCATTGTCATCATCATGCTCCGGGCTACCTCTAGAAGATGGTGATTCTTCTTATCTGTTACTCCATTCTGTGCTGGTTTGTATGGGCATGTGGTTTGGTATTGTATCCCTTGAACTGATAGATAGACCTCAAATGCCTTGTTGATATATTATGTCCCATTCTCAGATCTCAGTACCTTCACAACGACACCATATTGGGTCTGGATTGTCTTATGGATATCTTTAAAGCAAACAACCACCCTACTCTTCTGCCTCATCAAGTATATCCAGGTAACACGAGAAAAATAATCAATAAACGTAACAAAATAACGATAACCATTTATAGGGCTAATAGGATAAGGTCTCCCTACAATAGAATATATCAAATCAAATACACTAAAACTCTTCTTCCCAGTACTCACATAAGAGTTGTTGGTGAGCTTGCCAAACTCGCAAGCATTACTCACCAATTTTTTCTTATTTGTCTTTTCATACATAGCTGGATACAATCAACTTAGTAAACTAAGACTAGATTGTCCAATACGTATTTGATGTAGCGGTGACACATCCTCGACGTTCATCCTAGGTTCTCCTATTGCAGCACTTTTCACCATGGATGCTAGAGCTAAGTCCATCCTCTCTCGATCCAAGTGTTAGAGTTCACTGTGCTACGTTCTAGTCCTAAGTGTCCAACCCGTCCCTTTCTCTTGGAAGATCACCCGAGGAATATCAAAGAAACAATTTATTTTAGCTAGAAAATAATGACACCAATGGATAAGAGATTACTCGAAAAAAACGAGCATGCAAAACATTGGACAATGTCATATGATTGATACATCTCACTATACTCTTATCAACTATAGGCTGAGCCGTACCATCAACAGTCTGTGTATTCTCTGGTACTGTTAGATGAGTATATGCAGATAACTCTCCAGTAGTTCTTGTACGTGACGAGAAACACCAGAATCTATGATCCATTCTGATGATTCTGTGGTGGATATAGAGACAAGAGCATGTGTGCCACTTGTACATTTGCTGATGCGAGCATAAGTGACAAGGGGTGTAAGCGAGTTGAGCGAGCTCGAGTTTGGGGTCAAACGAGCTTAGCTCGTGTAATTAAATCAGGCTCGAGCTCGACTCGAGGTCAAATTACGAGCTCGAGTTTGACTCAAGAAAAATATATATCAGGCTCAAGCTCGGCTCGTCAACTTGAGCTCGATTGGGAAGCTCAAGCTTGACTCGTTTTATTAGCTTGATTGCACTTGAAAATTTTATGTTTAAATCAAACAATTGAAAAGAGCTGTAAATTTATATTGCAATTGATTGAAAAGAAAAAAAATTTTTTTTTCGCAAAAGTTTCATCATAACCTCTATAGGAAGTTACTCATAGAAAAAATTACATAGATACCACCCAATTTCCGTATATCTACAAACCTTGCACCCAAACTTTACTTTTTACATTTATACAACCCAAATATTTCATATCACAACAAAATACCACTATTTCAACTTCTTAAAAAGTGAAATACACAATTTCATGCAAAGCTAAGTTGACGTATATGTTAAAAATGAAGTTTAAGTTTTGGATATGTGAATACATATGAATTGAGTGGTATGCATATAAAGTTACCAATAACATTATAAATAAGTCTGATAAAAACTTCCATCAAAATATCATAACAAATTAATGAGCACTACTCGCACATTCCTTTGATTCTGGTATAAAGACAACAAACTTCTAAAAATTAAAACAAAGTCTAAACTTTTAACATATAGGATATGCCTTCCAGGTATACATCTAAGAATAGTTCAACTTTGTCAAATTGTCTCAATGATTACAATTGCTACCAGGCTAGGATTTTAGCTCTGATATCAAATATAAATTATTGCTCAAAAATCATCCTTCATTTTATTTATGATGGGCTCATATAGAGCCTTACAAGACACACTTACAAATAAATTCCTATATTTCATCTATTTACAAATATGGCCTTTCATTAGATAAAAATTTCAACAAAGATCCAATGCTTTTGGTACCTGGACAACCACTATGGAATAGTGGGTGGAAGATGGGTGAGTTGATTTGAAATCATTGGCTTTTTCATGGAGGGCTGGGAGACAGATGTGATTGTTGTGGCTCAGGGAGGCATGGTACTGGATTTAATGGTGATGTAATGGATCAATAAGTTGGGGCTACCTGGAAAAGTAAGGCGGATATTGGTGACAACACCTAACAAGAAAGGCTCAATGAGCACCAGTTGTTTCGACTTCGAGCGATTGTAATGATAAACAATAATTTCAAGTTCATCAAGAACTCTAGAAAATGGGGAGCGAGAAGTGACAGAAGAGAAGTATAACAACAAGAGTCTTATTTCATGTCATTGCATACCTAACACGTGTCAACAAGAAGTATATATAACATGATGCCATGTGACTAATTAATGACATGTCGGACAGTAATGTCACTTAATCTGCTTATTAAATAATATTATACCGATTGCAATTAGAACATATTAACTTGATCTTTTGGCCTGCTGCGCTTATTGATCTGCAGTGACAAATAAATGGAAACCTCCATATTTTTAACTTTGGTTGATTGTTGCGAGGCATATGCACAATATTTTGACTTATGATAAGGTGAACACGATACATTAATCAAACTGAAACATCTATGAATGATTTCTGATATCCCATGTTGGTGATGGTTATCTATTTGCAATGTTCTTCATTATTCGATTTTTGTAATTAATATAGTTGCTGTTAGCTGTATACACTTATCTGTCACTACTTTTATTTGTCCAAACGTTACAATCATGTCATGAAATTCATTACAGGAGTTTCATGCAATAAAGAGGCGATGCACTGGGAAGTTTGCTGATGACTGTGCCTGCATTATTACGGTATGAACAAACAACGAGATATTTATAAGATTTTTAGTTGGTACTACTTTAGAATATGGATAGTAAGGCATCTGATAGCTTGTTTTCCGCAATGATTTCTTCTCATTAAGTTCAGGTCAAATTTTCATTTGATTCGAGTGGAAATTAAGCGCACTCCCTGATTCAAATAGCGGATAAAAACTTGAGCTTTAACTACCTTTAAGAATCGAGTGTTATTTAATTACCTAAATTACTGCCAATCTATTCATTGTTGTTTGCGGCTTGTTTACAAATATTATTTTGTGAATGACAATGTCAGGTCAAAAAGGAAGACAGTTGTGTAAAGCGTACAGTCTTAAGCAGCATTGTTGGAACGCTGGACTTCAGCCTTAGACAATTATTTTCAGGGCAAACGTTCCCCTGTGTATGGGTTTAATTATGCTTTACCATTTTTGATTAGAAAATTCTCCATGTCATCAATTAACTTCATGAAATTTATAACAGGAGCGATCAAAGGCCCCAATTTCCTGCGGTATATACCGTTCTGATTTACCCAGATATGGTTACATTGCAAACTTATGTGTGGCCAAGTATGCACGTCGTCAAGGAATTGCGAGCAACATGCTCCATCTAGCTATGGATGCTGCAAAATCATCTGGTAAAAATGTTAAATCTGAAATTTTCAGCATTATTTTTAGATGAGGAGTTATTGACTGATTTTAAAAGTATATGCTAGCTGTTAACTTTTTCTTTTCATTTAAAAAAAATTGAAGTCAGATCAGTTAATTAAAGGAATGCCATGGTTTAACCTGTAAAGTTTGATGTTTATGAAGTTTCCCATTTGAATGTAAATGATTCAGGCATATGCAATAGAGCCACGGTTTAGTTCGTAATTTATAGAGTGAAATATTCTTCACTTTTGCTAACCTAACGCTCTTTTTTTGCTGTAGGTGTTAGTCAGGTATTTGTTAACGTCCACAAGGATAACATTACAGCTCAGAAGTTATATGAGAGGGTAGGCTTTCAGGTACATATTACATCAAATTTTGTGTGCAGAGAAGATATTTACAATCCGATAATGGTAGCTTTTTACCTGCAGATCTTTGAGAAGGCCATCCCTCAAACAGATGAAGAGAATTTGTATTTGTTGTGTTACAATTTATAGAACTTTTGCTGCAACATGGTGCCGACCGCTATTCCCAGTTTTTGTTGGCTAAAAAACGGTGAAAAATTTTAGCTTCCATACTGACCACGTTTTACAAATGTACATTGATTCATCATAGAATCATTGGACTTTTAATGTTAGTCTCAATACAGACAATGATTTACACTTGTAAATTGATTGATTGTAGGAAATGTTCTTACTTTGTTTTTGCTCATTAAAGGGACTTTAGTAATGTATATTGGAGAAGAGGATGGCGCCACATTAGTAAGTAAATTTAAGATAACTAGCAAACATAGCACTGATCATGAAGTTTTGTTATTTGTAGTATTTTCAGTGAATTATGTGGGATAATTAAGTTCGGTGATTTGCTTCAATTAGATTCTATTGGCCATCAAGAGAAAGAGAAGTCTTTTGTTAACCCTAATGAGAAGATGGCTGCTCCTTTTCTTTAGGCTTTACACCCTTGCTACTGATGTCGTCTATTCTTTGTCCCCGCAACCAAGAAGGATTTCAGACTCCCTTATTATATTTACTAAGTGTTTCAATTAGTGCTTTTATAATATTGAGAGATTAGGGTTAAAGTCATAATTTAAAGTTCTGGCATAATTGATTGAAACAAATAGAAAACTCGCTACCATTTTTGATTCAGTTGGTTTAGGAGTTTTAGTTGATGGTGCTTTTTTAGATATTGGTGCCATTGATATGGCGTTTCCATTTAAAATACATTAGAAAATGGACCTTTTTCATAATTGAAATGGTCACCCTAATTGACTTGTTATTTAGGCTGCCCCTTTTATAGGTTCAATGTTCATCTTTCATAAAGTTGTGCGGCCATGTTCCTGTTCGCTTCCCCACAAAAGTTCGCTTTCAGAAGGCATTTTTATTTTCTGTCACACTAATTAAAACATCCTTTTCCCATTTTATCTCGTGAAACCGGATTAATTAATGTTTGGATGCCCACAAATGACCTATAATGCGCTTAAATATTGGGGCAAATAATTCTTGACTATTAGTGTACAATAAAATATTATAGAGTAGGTAAATGTTTTAGAGTGGCTAAAATTTAAAGATTGTCGAGTTCCC
>NEWO01000023.1:1422582-1434065 GCA_003013225.1 Phalaenopsis aphrodite | reverse complement strand
AGAGGACACAATTGCAAATATAGTGTAGAAGATGATTCCATAAACCAGATTTTCACCTCTAAGACTAGCCAAAGTTTCGAACATTGGACGAGAAAGCTGTTAAAGCTTCAGCCGGTTAAGTTGGAGAAGCACCAATCATTTTTTGCTTATGTCTTGGACTCAAAGTGGGTCCTGAAGGCCAGACTCAACAAACTCGGATGTGGCTGAGTTGCTGGCTGTTGTGTACACTCAACAAGCCAATATTGTAGTGGAAGAACCCTTGTATTGTCAGTTTGATGATCCTGGAAGCAGAAATCTATTCGTTACTTAAGTTTAGGACTCTAGTGGGTCCTGACAGCTGGACTTAACAAGCCTTGATTGCTCTTTACACTCAACAAGATAAGGTTGTAGTGGAAGAGCCCTCGTTCGCTAGTCTGACGATTACAAGGGTGCAAATCCATCAACAACCCTAGTTTAAGACTCAAATGTGTCCTGATGACCGGATTCAATAAGCTTATGACCAAATCGCTGGTTGCTTTTTTCACTCAATAAGCCAACACCGCAATGAAAAAGGCCCCACTTTGTTATTTCAATAATGATTGTTATCCCACCTAAGTGTTTCCAACTTGACAGGTCCAAGTGGTCTAAATCCAGAAGACTCTCAATTTTTCTAGGAATTAAGATAAGATCAAAGAAAATGATCCTGACTTAAGAAGAAATCAAGCCACATTTTATATTATTTTCAATGGGTCCGCTTACAACGCAAAACCCAAGTAACCGCTTTTTTAATAAGTCCGACAAAGCACTTAACACAAGACAGAAGAAGCTATCCTAGCTCGTATAAAGCCTAATGTTGAACTAAAAGACTTCTATCATCGATAAGCGAATTCAAACACCATGTGCTAAGCCGACTACTTTTTTTCATCGACCTAACACAAGCCTCAAGGGCTAGGTGATCGACATACAATCAGATGAGTCGAAGAAATTCAAATCATGCTTAAGGGCAGAATTCTACTACCCAAAGGCAGATAATAAACTTCAACAAGCTAATCAAATAAGATGCAACATCATCCAAAAAAACAACTGCAATGATAAAAATTTTAGTATAACAATTCAATTTGTACTCTGCACTGACGTCTGATAGCATTCCCGGAGATCTGCAAAGTGATTACCCTTGTCTGACGTCCAAACAAAATTTTGGAGATCCATAGGGTTACCGGGATGCACAAATATGTTTTTTCTCTAGATGCACAAGATATTTGTGGGTGCATTTGCTGACCTTAATATCTGCTTCATTTGTCGCATTCAGTTGCACGTAACTTTGTGTGCATGAAGTACATTTTGCATGAATTTTTGTTTGAGTAACAATTATTCATCGGGCGTCATTTTATGAAATGGACCGTGCGAGTACCTCTGGACAGTCGAGACGATTCAAATAATTTATTCGCTTCCGAATCGGGCTCTGTTTGACATGCTTCGAGGGATCAAATATTCTCTTAATTTAAAATTTATATCAATTTTGTATATAAAATTATATATCGACATTAATTAATAACAGCAGCAGATGGATGGAAGGAACGCATAGATAGAACAACAAAAGGGAAAACACTGATTACATTGCGCATGAATAATGAAGCCCCTTAGAATTCAGCCTTATTTCAAAGGGAACTTTTACATATATATGAGGAGGCAGAGGTGATATGCTCTGTAGGAGGCGGTTGGGTTTTGGTATGCCTGTACTAGTAATGATAAGGGAGTATGGTGGTCCAACATGCCAGGTAACCGAAATAATGAGTGCGGATATTACCTCCCTGCCAGCTGAAGCTTGGAGCGAAGCAGCTGGAAACATTGCTTGTTTAGTGATTTGGTGAAGGTGTCCGCTGGTTGATCCTGGGTGTGTATATAGTATAGTTGGAGATGTCCGGACTAAATGTGTTGTCATATGAAGAGATAATCAATTTTGATATGCTTCGTACGGGGATTGAAGATTGGATTATTGCTCATGGGCCATGGCCATAGCTGATATGTTGTTGCAGTAAATAGGTGTTGACTGTTCCTATGGAATGCCCAATTCAGCAAGCGACGAAGCCAAATGAGGTCTGCGGTTGCCTCGGCCAAAGCACGATATTCGGCTTCCGTGGAGGAGTGGGCGATCGTGGTTTGTTTCTTCGTTGTCCAGGAGATTGGTGTTCCACCCAAGAAGGTGCAAAAACCTATGACTGATTTTCAGTCAAGTGAATCGGCGATTCAATCTACATTGGAGTAGGTTTGAAGTGTAAGGGGATCATGAGTAATTCTGAGAACGAATTCAATTGAGCCTTTAGGCAGCGTAATGCAGCTGATGGTGAGAGCTAGCGGAGCATGCATGTGTTAACAAAGAGTATTGACGGCGAATGCAATATCCGGGTGGGTTATGGTGAGGTATTGAAGGATAGCGGTGATTTTCCTCTGTTCTGTGGGATTATCGAAGGGTTTATTATGAGCAGCGAAGTCATACCTCTTTGCAGAAAGCGGAGTTGCAACCAATTAAACATGACTGTGTCATGTAGAATGTTGTGAAGGTATTGATGCTGAGATAGAGAAATGAACTCCTTTGTGCGGGTGACGTGGATGCTCAAAAATTTAGATATTTCACTTAGATACTTGATTTGGAAGTTAGATTGCAGCTATTGCATGAGGCTCTCAATAGCCTTAGAGTTGTCACCTGTGATTACCATATCATCTACATAGATTTGTACGAAGACTTTGTGTGTATTGGAGAAGGAGAGCAGCAGTGATGGGTCGAATTTGTTGATGTGAAAACCTCGTTCAATGAGAAATGTAGAGATGGTGACAAACCATCAATGACGCGATTGTTTGAGACCATATAATGCTTTCTTGAGTAAGCATGTGTTTTGGGAGATTGGGATTATGACTCCCTTTGATTGTTGCATATAAATTGTTTCTTTAAGAGTTCCATGCAGGAATGCGTTGCTGACATCGAATTAGAGTAGTGGTCACGGCTTGTTAAAGGCAAGAGTGAAACAGTGCGGAGAGTGGCCATTTTGACGACTGGGCTGAAGGTTTCTGAGTAATTGACACCGAATTCCTGTTTGTAAGCTTGAACGATGAGGCGAGCCTTATGTCAAGCCACCATTTCATCGAGATGGAATTTTGTGCGGTGCAGCCATTTGGTGTTATTGCAGTTTTTTTTTATGGAGTTATTGAGGTTTATTTGGTGTTATTTGAGCATCACTGCGGTTGTGGTGTTATTGCGATTTTTTGTGGTGTTATTTGAGTGGTATTGCGGTTTTTTTAAGCGCTGGTGTTATTACAGTTTTTTTGTGGAGTTATTGAGATGTTTTATAACAATATAATTTTACCTGATGACGTGAGAAGAAAATAAATATTTATATTCGATGGGAAGAGTTTTGTTTTCAAACAAATGGGTTGGGTCAGGTCGAGTCATACATTAAAATATAGTGTTTTTCATTTTTTATTCAGTGAGACCAATGGCTTCCACGTGGCAAAATTTCACTGGAGTCCGAATGCATAGCTATGTCCAGTCTTTGGATGTAATGTTTTTTTCTTTCATACAGGGCAATGTCGTAAGTCCAACATTTTATTCTTATTCATTCCTTAAGTGAAATGGAGTTGACAAGATTGAGCTTCTGCTAAGCCAGTTTGATCCCCCCTCATAATAGGGATTGTAATTGGCATAACTAACTATTTTTGAATATTTAAATGAACAACTTCAATTAAGGAAAAACAAAACATTCTATTCCCGGTCCTTCGATAATGGTCGTGTTGAAGGTAAACTACTTGTGAAATAAAAACTTTCAAATCATAGAATCTAAAAAAAATATTTAAATGAAATGTAAAATCACCGAAAGCTAAAGTTCAAATAATAATAAAAAAAAAATCATGACAAACTCACACAATCCTTTGTTGAGGCAGACAAATTTAGGGTCTGTTTGGGACGGCGGTTAATTATTTATAATTTGGTGATAAGCAGATTATTCTGATAATCTATAGATAATCAGAATAAACTGACTTGTTATTTATGTAAGGACGTGAATCAAGTTCTCTGTCTTGGTGATTTAACCAATAGTGATGTAGAACACCTGCCAAGAATTCGTAGCATGGAGGGAGAATTTCCATTTACGAGCCTCGTTACCGGCCACGCTCTCCTTCCTTATTTAATTCAGATTCCTATAATCTCGTTGGTAGTCAATATATGGCCATCCAACTGCTCAGATTTCAGTTCTTGACATATTTTGTTTTAATTAGGATTTTCTTATCCACTTTTTGACGATTTTAGCAATTATTTTATTAAAGTTATTTCTTTCCTGAAGTTATAATTCTACAGTATATATAATGGCCATTTCCATCTTTGTATGACGCCAAGTTTGTTTTAAAGATTAATGAAGAATTTCTTTTGCTGAGAATCAATTCTTGTTACTTATGAATTCAAGTTGTTTTAGTATTACTCGTGGCTTCGGGTTGCTATCTCATTGCTTGTGGATTCGGGTTAACTCTTTGCTCGCGGATTCGAGTTATTTCAACAAGAAGGTGGTGACCATCTTCTTTTCTGCGCTCTCCGCTACGTTAAGTAGGCTCCACAAAATAAGCGGATTACAACCATAACCCTCTTATTGAATGGGTTGACCAGTAGGCTCTATCAGATGGTTTGGCCAATAGGTTACACTGTTAAACGATCATGCTTATAGCCCGTATGTTTCACAATTTTATTTTCTTTTTTGGGTTGTGAATCCTAAGGTATATTTGATAGGACGTGAAATTCTCTTTGAGTTAAGGTCGATTTAGATTATTCCTCTTAGACAAATATTCATCACCAGTCTACAAGTTTCCTCTGGATGAAGCAATTCATGATTGCTGAAAAGTACTCTTCAGTCAGGTTGGCTCCATGACAGCTCGGAATGACGGAATCATACAATTTTGATGAGGTGTTATTATTTCCCCCTCCAACCACTTTTAATCTTATGTTGATAATTTCATAAATTTTAAAATTTTAAATCTATTGCTACTACACGCAGAGCAATCAAATTCCTATTGATTAGCTTTAATCAAAAGTGCTCTCCCATTATTGAGTGAGGTAATTAACCATAAGAGATTGCACCTATGAAAAATCTAAAGTCATCGCAAAATGAGAGTGAAATCTCTGGGCAATATCTTATCTACCACATCGTCTGCCTTCTAAAAACTAGACTCAAAATCTCACCACGAACTTCGCTCATCTTTGCTCTTTCTTTTCCTTACAAGACAGAGGCCCCTCTAAGACATTTCAAATTTTAAATGAAAACTACAAATGGAATCAAGCCGGAACAAATGGAAACTGAAATTCACAAAAAACTTTTTCAATATCAAACCAACATATATAACTTCATTGCTTCAAAACCATGGATAACATTCTCTAAGCCTATATTTCCACATCCATTCATTTCATTCAACTCAACACAAAAATAATACCATACCCTGTCAAAATCGTCTTACCTTTTCTTTTCTCAGAAGAAGACCTAATCATTAACTAAGCACTCTCATTAAAAAAATAAGCTGGCCGGCTTCAATAGCGACCTTCTAAATTAAGCTGCAGTCCGGTTCAAATAAGCCAAGCAGCTTCAATAGTTTATCATCCCACCATCATCTGAACTCCATATAATTGCTTTGCCTGTTTGGATTTGTGTTATAATATCTTTCTGGAAGGTTTACATGCATATCACCCAATTCCTATGTATTTACATATTGAACTTCTATATTTCAATTTTACATATATAGTCACTTTACCTACTTTACCTGAGCATAAAGAACGTGTATTTTATTTTTAAAATTTTTTTGGTATTTGTATTTATATATCTAGCACCTAAACTATTATATTTACATATATATCACTCGAAGTTTTAAAATTACAAAAAAAATAGCATCACATATTACTTTTAAAAGTGAAATATACATTTTCATGCATAGATTTATCATACGGTGTTATAAATATAAATATTAAATTTTAGGTTTAGATTTGTGAATTCTTAAGAATTGAATGAGTATGTACATAATTTTTTCTTAATTTCATCAGCTTAATATGAAGTAAAGGGACATTTACACACACAACATCCAATTCCTATATATTTACATATCTAACCCCTACATTTTACTTTTTTATACTTATATCATCTAAATCTTTCATATCACATTAAAAACATCATCATTTTAACTTCAAAAAGAAGTAGAATACATCTTTTCTGCATATGTGAGGAGGCATATAAGTGAAAAATAAACTTCAGCTGTTAGATATGTAAATACATATGAATTAAGTGGTATGTATATAAATCTTCCTCTTTCACTATCAGATGACAGACCTTCTGAATTGTTTTGAAATGTTCATTTGTTTAGACCGTAATGTCACGTACAAAAAGTCCCACATCAGCTAGATGTAGGGTCGAGAAATAGTATTTAAGTCTCAGGCTGTCCACCACTCTGAATAGCTCTTTTAGGAGGTGACAAATTAGTGAGACCCACGGTGGAGCTGATTTGTGGGTGAAAGAAAATATCACAGACAAAAAGTCTCACATCGGCTAGATGTAGGGCCAAAAAGCAACATTTAACTCCCAGACTGCCTACCACTCCGAAGAGCTCTTTTGGGAGGTGACAATAAGCCGTACATTAAATTCAGTTTTTCATATTGAAAACTTAAAAAATAAAAATATATTTTATTATATCTCACCGCACGCTCATAAGATCATAACATCTAATATGATTTATTAACATCGTTGAGCTCTACATACTCCATAAATCCTTATAAAAATTGTATTAGCCATGATAAACATATTTATCGCTTTGCTCAGCTTCCATATTTATTCTGTTAGTTTTTCTAAATAATAATAAAACCTCATGATGTCAATCACTTTAATATTCTATATAGAAATCAAAGCAAATTATTTCTTCTTATATGTAATGCTAAAATGATCCTTTTATGCTTTGACTGAGACTGCCATTAATGCACAGAACAAGCTTTAATATTTGCTTTTTGGGATCTTTGGTTTCTCAGATCATTGATGGGCGATCACAGCAGTTTTAATTTATCTTGAATTTTTTTTTTCATTCTCTGCAATTTATAAGTGCGCTGATTTTTGTAATTCTACCTTTGCTTTGTGAAAAAATATTACATCAGGACTCCGCAAGTAGAGTTATGTGTGGAGTCGAATGAAATTACGCCACATAGAAAAAAAAAATTCTGCCCGGTAACACAAGGAAATATTTCTCCTGTATTATTCAAGTGTTATTGTGTGTTATTTAAGCATTATTAATGTGTTATTATGTTATTATATTATCGAGAATATTCCCAGAACACATTAGCACCTAAATAACATATAATAACACGGAATAACACGAGAAGAATATTCCATATGTTACCGAGCCGATCACCTCTACGACTTAATTTCATTAGACTCCGCACGTAACTCGAAGTGCGGAGTAATATTTTTTCTTGTTTTGGACTTAAAATTTACTTTTTGACAATTATACCATTAAAATCTCTCATATTACAGAAAAAAAAAATCACTAGTTAAACTATTTTAAGATGGTATGTATGTAAATTATATTACTATTAATTTTTGGGTCCACTTGCTCATTATTTGCAAAACTACCATCGGTGAAACTAGGAAACAAGAATTTATTGTAAATTAAAATATAAATAAACTTTATCTATTCAATACAATTTCTTTATCTTTTTAATTATAATTTAATTTAGTTATCAAAATTTAAATAAATTGAATAAAGGAATTATGGGGAAAAAATCCATTTACGTATAACTAATGTCGCCTTTTGTTATTGTTCTTATCATAAAATAGGAAGAAGTTGACTTTTAAACAAAGCCTGGTAATAGCAATAATTAAATATAATAAAGAAATTTAATTGACCAGTTAAAGCGTTGAAACTTAATGAACCAATGAATCGAAGTTTCAGATCTTCTTAAGAAGTTTTGTAGTGAGCATAAGTAATGGTTAGAAGTAATAAAATATATGTAATTAATTATCTTCTTCATCCTTATTCCTTTTATTCCATCCATATTTTGAGTGGTCACATATGTTGTAGTTGGTTACTGAAATATCACCAATTGGTTACATAAGACTTAATTGATGACTAAAATATCATCAGTTGGTCACATCAGCCGTAGTTAAATACTACCATAACATAAGTTAGCCACAAAAACTGTAGTGGGAAGCTACAGTAGTAATTAGTCATGGAGATCGTAGTTGGTCACATAAGCTGTAATTGGTAATTATAGTAATGTCAGTTGATTACATAGGGAGTAGTTAATGACTGCAATAACATCAGTTGGCTACAAAATTCATTCCTAGCTGGTAATTGCAGTTGAAGTTAGCTACATAAACTGTAGTTAGTCACGTAGGCTGTAATTGATAGCTATAGTAGCAATTAGCTACAAAGGTCTTAGTTATTCACATTGGTCGTAGTCAGTAGTTACAGTAGCAATTAGATTCATAGGTCGTAATTAGTTATATAAATTGTAGTTGGTATCTGTAATCACAGTAAACTATATAGGTCTTAGTTAGTCACATAAATTATAGTTGGTGCTACATCTGTTGGTGGTTGTAACTCTTTTCCCGAATTTACTATTTTATAGCAAAGACATCACTTGCCAGTATATGATGTAAGGAGAAGCTTCAGGAGTTCGAAAGAAGTCTTCATAGTTTGAATACAACGATTGTAAGTAGTTGTCATCGGGAGTTGTCACATAATCTTCAATACTATGTTATTTATTTACACCATATTTGGAATGCACTTATGTATCGTATTTGGGATATACCGTTACACTGTATTCACAATACATCATTAGCTAGCAGAGTTTGCCAATGGTGGCTAACATGGGTGACCGACGACGATCGACAATGGTCGACGAGCAGTGTTGACAGTGGTCAATGACTACTGAGCCTGAAAGTTATCACCAAAACTTTAATATGACGTTATCCATTACACCACATTTGGGATACGTCGTTATACCATATTAGAGATATATCAGTGACGGTAACTAGCAGGGATGGTTAGCGATGGTCGATGGTTACTGGCTGACGATAGTCGACGTTGTTGGCTGGCGGTAGTCGACAATGGTTGACTACTACAAAAAGTCGAGAGTTATTGACAGATCTACAATCCAGAACTACATTATAATTTGACTCCTCCCCTCTCATGTGATGAGAGGGACTCTATATATATGCTTCAGGGGTTGGGCATTTTGATCCTTTAGTGACCCAATGACATTTTGATCCTTTAGTGACCCAATCATCTGATTAGATCTCATATTGATTCCTTTTGATCATAAAAGTATTTTTTTACTATTTGAGAGTCTTAATGACCATAATTAAAAAATTTTAGGCTCGTTAGATTCCTCATATCAAGACGCTTGATTTGATTATAAGTATCTCAAATTTGAATTTCAATTGCTCATTCAATTAGTGATCTGAAGCCTATAAATAAGACTTTCATGACTTGATCTGGACTTGATTGGACTCATATTGAATCAATTTTGGTATCTTCGGGTTTGTATTGTCGAAAATGTCAATTTGACTATAAACTTGTTGAAATCAGAGCCCTAGATGATCATAAATTTGAATCGAATATTTCTTGTTCAAAAAGTTTTCTCGAAATTTATATCAAATGATAGAAATTATTGAAGACATATCAATTATAATTTTAAAGGTTGAAATATATGATAGTCTCAAACAAAAAACTTAGATATTCATGCAAAAATTAGAACTTTAAATCACTTTCTATTGTCATAAATTTTCTAATTTGTAATAGTATACATACATGCATACATACGTATATACGTACGGGTAGAGCCAAGACAATCAGGATTGCAAGTTTTGATTCTTTTGGATTGAAGCATCAATGATTTGAAACTTTGGGATAAATTGAATTGTAAGAATGTTAATTAACTTCCATGTGGAGACCCCCACCAAGCTCTTAGGTTCATTGTGCTTTGACTAGGTTAATTTAGAAGAATTCATAATAAATAAACTTTGACATGGTGCCTTGAACAATTTTGATTCATTCCTCTTAATATCACTAAATTATGCACGTCTGATTTTTAGGTCCCTTCCACATGTAGAAGAAGATAATGTCAAAGGAGAAAAAATTAGGAGAAACTTGAGCTTCCATGTCTATAAATGAACTTCTTTTAGGTTCCTCTAATTTGAGAGAAAATATTATGTGTGGAATTCGCACGTATGGATTGGTGGATTTTGGTGGTATTTGATTGAGTTGCGGGTGGTATTACACCACAATACTATCAAATACCACCTGATCAGCGCCTATCTTGTCCACACTTAATATTTTTTCCTAATTTGAACATAAGTATATGATGTGGGTTGGTGTTTAATTTTCAAATTTTATATTTACCTATAAATGCCTCAGAAGATGGAAGATTTACATACATTATAAATGCCTCTAAAGAAGGAAGATTTACATAGATTGAGGTTGTAAATTAATCAGTCGAGCTTGAGCGAGCTCAGGTCTGGCTCGTGTTCGACTTGTTTAAAATTAATTATGTTTGATAATGACTCATGTTCATGTGAACAGTGTGTTCGTTTTTTACTCGATTTACATATTCTTGTTTGTATTTGACTTGAAATTGACTCGTTTAAATTAAATAGAAAAATAAATGTATATTTTTTTATTCAAACGGTTGCCATTTCTATGAAGTAAAAGACAGAGAGCCACACAAGCAATGATGATTTAAATTTTATATATAAATATATATAATATTTTATTATATAAAGAATATATATAATTTCCTTTATTTTGAGCTAAAATTAGTCAAACTGGATCAAACAAAGGGTTATTTGTATTCAGCTCAATTATAAATCAATCTTAAAAAAAATAGTTTGTATTGGGCTCGCTTAATGAATGAATGATTCGAAGACGAGTTACTTAACTAGTCAAACAGATGCTGATGATGAACAACGGGCTTTTTCAACGGCCTTACATGCATACCACTCAATTCTTATGTATTTACATATTTAAAATCCAAACTATAATATTTACATACATATCACTTTACATGAGCATAAAGAAGTGCATTTAACTTTTTAAAAATTTAAAATGATGATATTTTAATATGATACGAAAGATTTCGATGGTATACATGTAGAAGGTAAAATTTGGGTGTTAGATATTTACATGCATAGTAAATTTGTGTTGTGTATAAAAATATGCCATAAGTATATGGGAACATAAGTTTTTAGTACCCAATTGCCGCTTCTCATCAAAGCTTGATGAGAAGAAATTTTAGCCAAGAGGTCATATGAAAGAGGCACAAACATGCATGATTGGTTGGAAAGCATGTATCATAGAACAAACCAAACTTTCCTTCTAATATTTAATATGTAATTAAAAAAGTTTGACTAAACATGACAAGTTATGGATAGATTTTACTTGTGTGGAGTTGAAAATAAGACCCTAAATGAATATAAGAGTTTGGGGCAATACTT
>NEWO01000023.1:1375750-1398254 GCA_003013225.1 Phalaenopsis aphrodite | reverse complement strand
CTCTGGAAATCCTTTTTGTTGAATCCTTTTTGGGACGTAGGGTCCCGTACACTTGGGGTACCACACGATTCGGTATAAGGTCCCGAGAGCCTCTTGCTTGAGGAAGATACAAAAAAAAAGGATTATAAAAGAAACATTTAGGAAGTCTCGGGGGTCCAAAAAGAAGTTTCAGAAGTAGTCCCCTTTCCCATATTCCCCCCTTCTTTTATATAAGATGTGGCCTTTATTAAGATAAGACTTCAGCTCAGTGGAATGACTAGAGACTGATGATGTGATAGTGTCCCTCATCTCAATCAATGGGTTTTGCCTCGGGAATTGTAAAAAATATTTGTTATGTTCTGACGTAACTTCCAACTGGATCGAAGCACTTCAGATAACCGAAGTTCGAAGACAAAGTGGTCTTCTCGGTGAGCGGATGTGTTTGGAAATTGGAAAAGATGATAGACTGGTTTAATCTGTTCGGGTGATCGACATTCTGATTCTTCAGATAAGAAGGTGTGAGTGCGTGACCCGGTATTTAAGTATACATTTAGTTCCCCGATTCTCTCAACTTTTTGACAAGGTGCCTATGATGTTCTACGAGAATTAGGGAATGAAAGAAGATTTCTTTGATAATTTACCAATCCCTATAGACTTTCGAGATAAAGATAGAGTGGGGCTGTTGGAGGAGAACGAGAGGATAATCTCATATTCGTTAAAGAGTAAAGCTGAGAATAAAGAGCTTCAGAAAAGGATCGACAAACTAAATGAAACTCTAAATACAAAATCAAGTCCTTTCGAAGAAGAGATTGGTAATCAAGTGGTGTTAAAGTTCCAGATTTCCGAATTAGAGGAATCCCTGGAAAATAAGAAGACAAAAGAAGAATTCCTCGAAGAACTCCCCAACACATCTGAATATGTATAATTGATGATTGACAGTCTTGAGTAGAATGCCAAGATTATCTTGTGGATGACAATAGCTAAAGGCTGCTTGGATTCGTCCATTGACGATTTATACAAATTGCAAAGATTCGGAGATGATGATGAGGGATCTTCTGATGATTAGGAATACATATTTATATATACTGTGTCATTTTTATCGATTTTTAATTTACAAATAGACAATTTTGGTGCCATTATAGAAATTTTAACTAATTGATTTTTTGTCTTTTTTGAGTCATGTTTCAGTCTCGTTTTCGTGCATTTGGTCATCACTTTTCAGTAGGTCCGACCTTTCATGAGGCGTATTATGTGGATCTCGTCGCTATCCTCATGGGACACCCATTGAGACTCGCTCTAGAGGTAACTCTGACTCCATAAGCTATTCTTATTGAACAAAGGATGGGGTCAACCTACTAAAGCTGGATTTATGCGTGAATATTTGAATGTTATTCTTTGATGAATCTTGCAACCGCACAAGTCTTACTAACTCCTGGGTTAGGCTTTTGCATTCTCAATGTTAGCTCTCATTTTAGGTGGATCAGGCTGCCATGATGGATAGATGGCGGACCTTTTTGCTGTCCTCATGTGGAACCCACCGAGACTCACCCTAGAAATGACTCACTCTCTACTCACTACGTCTTTTTGCGCAGAGGAGGGAGCCAATTACCTAGGACTAGACATTTACTCAGGGAATTAGCCTTTATACCTCAGGGTTTTTTTGTTGCATGGGCCCTGGAATTACTTTTTACGGTCCCAAAGGGGCATCTGATATGACCTGCATCGTAACAGGGCAAATATGAACAAAATCTTATTCCAATACGATTTACCTAGGGAGTTGGGTTTGCTTAGTCATGTCGAGAATGAATGCTTGCTTCGTTATGTCATATCCAAATACAGGAAAAAGCTCAGTGTATGAGTCTTTCTAGAGATTCTTCATATTAGGATTGTGGAAGCAATTACGAGACATGGACGAATCTCGTTCTGCTGGGGCTATAAAAGGAAATCCGTTCTGGCCCTTCTTCTACACTGGAGGCTTGATATCAAGTCAATATTGGTTAATTGATTTTAGTTTTGCTGATAAGTTTGTTTAAGAAAAAGTGATGTTCAACTGGAGTGTGATGTTTGAATCACATTTTGTACTTTCAACGTGTTGAACACTGAACAGGGGGTTTCAATTCCTGTTGAATCCAGTTATTGCTTTCGGATTTTAACGTGGAATGAACCTCTATACTTAGGAGTGGAGAGAACTCTCTTCCCTCCTGAATAACTTAAGGATTCTGGTTTATTGGGGAATTGGATTCGTCTCACTCTTGAATTCCGGTAGGGTGGTGCGCCTTCTTACCATAAGCACAATATTTCGCTCCACCCTGCTGGGATTCTGCTTTCTTTTTTTCTCTCTCTGCCTTTGTGGTTCGTACTCGAGGGCTGAAGAACGCTCATATCAGAGGAACTGCATATCCCAACAATCCTTTGTACCTAAATAGTTTTGGAAAGTGTGAACCTTCCTTCCTATGTGAAGAAAGAGTTCGAGAGAAGGGAAGAGAATTTTGCCCTACGGAGTTGTGGCACACTCCCTCCCTTGAATTAAAGATCTACTTCGACATCCTACGTCAAAAATTTCATCTCATGTAATGGAAAAGGAGAAGTATGATAGATTCTACCTCTGTACTTTACCGGGCCTCGACTTTACATTTTATATGAAATTGAATAAAAGATCAATTCATCATTATTCTTGAATAAATTTTAAATACTCTTGCTTAAGCTCTGATGCCAGCTATATCACGTGATTTGTGTTGCCAAATTAAATGGAAGCATTCATGCCGGATGTAAAATCCAATTCGGAGGGTTCTCGGAGTGTTATGCACTTAGTCTTATTTCCATATTTTCCTTGGCTATTTCCCGAGATTCTTAATCCAGACATTCTCTTATATGCATTATTTTTGAGATTATAAAATGACATTCCTAACGGGTCTGTATGAATCAACCCTGTACGTCTTATTGGAACATGTATCTCATTTTGCCATTATTAGGAATTTACGTACTTCAATACTCAGTTATTATGATGGCGGTTTTTACATGCGCCTTTTACAGAAAAAAACTAGGGGTGTTTTAGTACTTTTCCCGCTTTATCCTGGCTATAAATATCCTTTGCTTTCAGTTCAAACTTACAAGGAAATAGTTCGACAACACATCTACTATAGAAATGAAGGGAAGTTGTCCGTTAGTTCATAAAAAGTGGAGGACTTTGCTTGCCTTAGAGAATCGAAATGGCTAGCCTAATGAATATTTTGTATTAATCTTGTTCTCTATGCGTGTTGAGTACCGAAGGCTGGGACTCTCAGCGTGTTGAGTCCGAACATACTCTTGTTCGAAGTTAGCAAGGTGAGAGATCTCCAACCATAAATGGGGGATATCCACTTCCAATCAAGAAGTTCCAGGGGCACTGCATCTCTGGAGTGGATTTTCCATCTATTTGTGGGATCCTACCAGAGGCAGGGAAAAGGTGTGACAGTTTTGGTTGCTCAATCATTTTTCCCCCTGCTTTCTTCAGCCACACAAACTTTTCGCCATCTTGGTGAGGAGCTGGCATGTGAAGTCTTTCTGCTGTTTGGCACGGTCCCCTCGTATTTTTCCTCTTCTTTTTCTTCTCTCTTTTGTTCTTCAAACTCGCTTGCGGTGTATGGAGCTTGAAGAATTAGGAGGAATTGAAGAGGAAGACGATCCTTGGTGGGGAGCTGTAGGACGAGACACCCCACCAACCTCCTTATTTTCTAGCTTAATCAAGAAGGATATGGAACAAATGAATCTTTAGCCCTGTTTTCTAACTTATCTGCATGGTTGAGAGTCATTTCAAGTATTTGTAACTATTGATTGAAGAAATAAAGTTGGCCTTCATATTTGTGTTCGTATGTTATATCTTGGTATTCCCTTTTCATAATTTTTGTGAGATGCTTCTTTCTTCTTTTGCCCGTCTCTTCAGTGTTGTGGCTATGGCGGATATAACAATAAATAAATGTTTTTCTCGTTTCTCCCTTTGTCTTATTGAGAAAAAGGAGAAAAAAAGGCGAAGTTCAAGAATTGCAGAAGGATCATTCAGATATATGTTTGCATCAGAAAGGGAATGGCAGCATCTCATTTTCTTTTATCCTACTCTTCGAGTGCCCTTAGTGCTAAACAATATTGGGTAAGGAATGAAATTGTCCTTCAATTCAGGGAGTCTTTAACTCTCCTTCAGGTTTTACACTCATGTTTGATTCTTGGCTACTTTTAGCAAGGTTGCCTAGGGGTCTCCGACGTTCTCGGAAGAGTAGTTCTCATTCTATTTCTGTTGTCGACTTTAGTCGAACCCAATGTTTAATGATGAAGCGAATTCATTTATTATTTTTTAAAAGACATTTGCACCATAATATTTGATTAAGCGAATGTAGTCTAAGACTGTCACACTTACTTTGAATGTCGGAGTGTTCATATCGCATCTCATCATATTATGGGTAGAAGATTTTTAAATCGTCTCCGCTCCAAGTTTTGGGGATCTCATTTCCTGCGTATGTAATTAGACGATATGCTCTAGGACCCATTTGTTCTTTGATAATGTAAGGACCAAGTCTAGGAAGGCTCAAATTTCCTCAAGGCTTGATTGTGAGCCGCGGGATCTGTCTTCCTGAGGATTAAATTTCCAGGCTTAAATTTTTGGTTTCTTATCCTGATATTATAGTATTTCGCGATCCTCCGCTTGACTTTATCTTGTCGCAAAGAGGCTTGATATCAAAGTTCTTCTAGGAGTAGTTGAGTATCCTGCAGACCTTCGTCATTTGACTCCCTCACTTTATTGAATTCAGATTCCTTAAAATTGGATGCAGTGAGGACCCTGAGACCGTACATCATATTCTATTGGAAGGATCGCTTTAGTTCCATAGTAGGCGTTGTGCACAAAGCCCATAAAACTGACGGTAACGCTTCGGGCTTCTTTCTTTTGGCTCCTTCTAGCTTGTTCTTCAACAGAGTTAAGATAAGTTCATTAGCAGTCTCAACTTGACTGTTACTACGAGGATGATGAACAAAGGTGAACTTGAGCTTTATACCCTATTCACAGGATAATTGATTCATCCTCTTATTCGCAAATTGGGTTCCATTATTGGTAATTATGATCATTAGTAACCCATATTTGCATATGATGGCTCTCCAGATAAAATTCTAAATGATCTCATTGGTGATTCGAGCTAGGGGCTTAGCATCAATCCATTTGAAAGAATAATCTATCATAACTAAAATATATTTGCGTTGTCCCTTTCCCTAGGGCAGAGATCTGATGAGGTCCATTCCTCAGACCGCAAATGACCAAGGACCGCTTATTGACTGGAATTTATAAGAGGATAATAGCTTCATCGGGGCGAACTTCCAACACAGTTCACATCTTTCAAAAATTCATTCTCTTCTTTTTTAAGAGTGGGCCAGAAATAATCTTACCGTAATACTCGATTGGCTGATGTTCTTTCTCCGGAGTGCCTTCTATATTCTCCATAATGTACTTCTCGAAGAATGGTCTCTTTCTCCTCTTTAATGCATTTTAGCAGGAAAGAGGCAATAGATCTCTGAAAGAGTTGCTTGTCGATTTCTACGTAATGCTCAGCTTTAATCAGGAACCTTCAGATGTCGTGGATACCAGGGGGTATTGCCTCTGTGGAGAGGTATTGCAGATAGGATCAATCCATCTTCCCGATCCTTGTATATGCAAACTCGTCTCTTCAGCTCTATCTATGGTTGACTATTGGAGTATCATGGTCCATTGATTCTGATCACTGTTCCCCCAAGAGAGAAGGTCAGCAAATTGATTTTTATTTCTAGGAATGTGTTCAATTTGGAAATATTCGAGTTTGCTCATATCCTCTTTAACTATGTTGAGATATTTCATCATAATCGGATCTCTTGTTTCAAAGAGCCCGTTGACATGGTTGACGATCAACTAAAAGTTAGATTTAACCACCATATGGGTAACACCGATCTTCAAGATAATCGAAGCCTCGCTATTAACACTTCGTATTCAACCTGATTCTTGGAGGTTGCAAAATTGAGTTTGACAGAGCGACTGGGGTTTCATTAGTGTCGACTTCTTCCATCCGGATTGCACAAAACCTGGCCTATACCTCTTTATGAGGCTTCAGAGGCTCCATTGACATAAAGTGTCCACGTCAAGTTTTCATTAGTGTCGACTTCTTCCTCTGTCAAATTCTTAGAAAAATTGGCTAAAAGTTCATCTACTGCTTGAGCTTTTATAACTGTTTTGGGAGTGTCGACAATGCCAAGTTCACTCAACTCAACTGCCCACTTCAGCAACCTCCCAGAATTTTCAGGTTTAGATATACCGATTTAAGGGGATGATCGGTCATGACATGAATTACGCGAGCTTCGAAGTATGGGCATAATTTTTTTGCTGAGATCACAAGTGCTAAGACCAGTTTTTTCATGATCATGTATCTGTGTTCGGCTCATTGTAGAACTTTACTGACGTAATAAATAGGGAATTTCCGCTTGTTCTCTTCCCTGATGAGCACCGAGCTAGCCTCATTACCTGCTCTCAAATAGATGTATAATTCCTCGTCAGGAATAGGACTATGCAATAAGGGTAGAGATGCTAGCAGTTCTTTGAGCTGTGTGAAAGCTTGCTCATGTTCGTCAGTCCGTGTGAATTGATTAACACTTGCAATAGTCTTGAAGAATGGGAAGTAGCGGTCCCCAAATTTAGATATGAATTGGCTAAAGCCCATGTATTCCTTTCAGGTTCTTTGGTGGAGGCATTCGAAGGATGACTTTTACTTTGTTTGGAATTGGCTTAATATCTTTGGGCGTGAGTAAATATCCAAGAAATTTTCCCGAGGTTGCTTCAAACGTGCATTTTAAAGGATTAAGTTTGAGTTTGTAGTTTCGCAAGGTAGCGAAATTCTCCTTGAGGTCTAAAGTATGCCGCTGCCGCGTTTTACTTTTTACCAACAAGTCATCGATATAGACTTCAATATTTCTTCCTTTCTTCTTAGAGAATATTACATCCATCAGTTTTTGATAGGTTGTCCTGTCAATTTTCAGGCCAAAGGGCATGAACTTTTAACAAAAAACTCATTTCTGGGTGATAAAAGAAGTTTTCTTCACATATGCGGGGTTCATCATAATTTGATGGTAACCAGATAAAGTGTCTAGGAAACAGAGTTTCCTACGGCGGAATTGACTAGTGCGTTTATCCTTGGTAGTGGATGACTATCTTTGGGACAGAGATCGTTCAAGTTGGTAAAGTTTACATACGTTCTCCATTTGTTGTTGGCCTTTTTTACCATGATCATGTTTGCTAGCCACATAGGATATTGCACTTCATGTATAAAACCGACGAACTTTGATATTTTCTGTCGACTTGGTTCTGCGAGCTTGTCGGGTGATTTACGTATCTTCTGTTTAATAGGTTTAGCTCCTGAGTTGACATTTAAACGATGACAAGCAACGTCTATGTCCACACGTGTCATTGCGGAAGGACTCTAGGCGAACACATCTTCATGACTCCAAATGACTTTAATGAGATGGTCTCTAGGCTCTTTATCAAAATTCGCGCTTACCAAAAAATTTCAGTTAGGCTCCATGGTGGATACGGGGATGAGCTCCGGAATGGTAATAGGTTCAAGCCTGTCAACCCTACTTTTGTTCGAGAATAAGGTCATCCCACACATTTTCCATCGCTCGTAGGTAACAAGTTCGTGATTGAACCATGTCACCATGGACTGTGATCACTCGTCCGCATGCTGGGAACTTAACCTTGATGCGATACGAAGAAACTATTGCTTTGTGTTTGTTGAGGAGTGGTTTGCCAAAAATGATATTGTACGCTTTTGGCGTTTTGACTATAATTGCCTCATAATGATTGCCTTCTCCCCATATAACGGAGAGTGGAGTGAATCTGCATGTCTCTTTCCTTTCCCCAAAGAAATTGTATAGGGGGTCGAAGGTTAGATATAACCTATTTATCGCAAGCCCTATCCTGTCGAAGACAGTTCGGACTAGATCTTTCACCAAACTTACACTATTGATTAGGATGCTGCTAATTTGGAAACCCTTTATGATAGCGGTGACCAGAATAGCTTCATTAAACGGATTGCCTTCAAGAGGCAGATCGACATCGTTGAAAATAATTGGAAGATGTGTTGATATGGTTCGTCGAGCAGGCTCTGCAGAACAAACGTGCTCGTGCCTGATCTTTTTCTGGTTTGATCTCTATGTGGCTTTGGATTCGTCATCCTCGAAGATGGCGAGTACAAATCCTTGAATGTAGATGACTTTGGTGGGAGTCTGATCGCAGTAACCACCTGAAGCAGGGGCTTTACCCTGTCTCCGAGTCCATGCCTCGGGAGCAACAAACTCTTTTAGTTTTCTAGCCCATATGAGTTCTTCAATGAGGCTGCGAAGATGGCGACATTCGTCGGTATCGTGCCCGTAATCTTGGTGGTATTTGCAATATCGATTGGGGTCGCTAGCCTGCGCATTGGTTTTCAAGGGGAAAGGCTTCTTGAAATATTCCTTTTCCTTTATAGCTTCCACGATTTCAATCATTTACATCTTTAGAGGCATGAATTTAGTTGGAGGTGGAGGGAGACAGAGCATTCCTTGCTTGACTTGTGGTTTTTTGGCGATTAGCCTGGGTATTCTATTTCAGTAATCTGATCGCAAGTTTTCACGTCTATCTTTGGACCTTGCCTTACTAGAAGTTTTTGAACTTCTTCGATTGTGACGCTTCTGGATGTGGCGTTCCTCGTCAGAAGCTGGGACCTGTGAAAAATCTTCATGCGACCGGGATTCTTCAGCGTGAACGTGCTTCTTTGCGATTTCCAAGAGGTTCGCCAGTGTCCCTGGTTTTCTGAGGCCAAGATCATATTTGAATCGGCCTTCACGTAGACTTTCGATCAGTGCGACCTGTGCTACTGTGGGTTATAAGTCATGTATGTTTAGTATGTCTCACTGAAAGCGCATGATGAAACTTCTGAGGCTTTCTGTGGGCTTTTACATATCCTCAGAAGAGCTTGCGAGTTTTTTGATGGTTTTTTGCGTGCTTGCGAATTGGGCCACAAATATATGCTTGAATCCTTTGAAAGATGTAATCGCTCCTGTTAGCAAGTGATTGAACCATCATAGGGTTGATTCCTTCAATGTCATTAGGAATAGGTGAGATTTCATCTCGTCGTTTATCCTTAACATGCAGATGGTTGACTTGAAGGAGGAGATGAGATTTGTAAGATCAGACTTTCCCTTATAAGACTCCAAAGCCGGAATCTTGAACTTTTTCAACACTTTATATTCTGAAATTTCTCTTGATAAAGGTTCTTCTGCAACCATATATCTCATGTTTCTCCTTCTTCCTCTTTTTGCATTGAAGAGAAGCCTTCGCTTCCTTTACAACTTTTCTTCCGTGTCGTCGGTCAGTGAATATGACAAGGATCTTCTCCATCTTTTGCTAGGTTCTTTTGTCGACTCTGTTCTTGATTTCTCCTGATCTGAAGAATTTTCTTCATATTGGTTTGCTCGTATTTTCTCAAGTGCCAAAGCGAGTGTTCTCCTGGCTCTTCCCCTCCATCGGTCCTGGGTTTGCTTACTTTCTCTGGGAAGAGCCGACCTTTCTAACGGTATTGTTCCCTATTATTGTGCCTTAGCTTGAAGTACTCCTTATTGTGGTGTCTCAGGAGACAACTCTTGGGGGCGTTGTTCCTCAGTCTCTCTTGAAGGATTCTGTTGTCCTACGATAATCCTTCCATCTGGATTTTCATTACAAAACACTGATCTGGAGGATCCAGTACGAGTTCTTTTTTCAGAATGGGCTCGGGATGCTTCATGCAAGACTCGCACCTCTTTCAACACCTAAATTTTCATTTCTTGTATCTGTTGGTTTACATATTCTCTGATTACATCTATCATTTTCTTCTACGACCTCGAAGTGATGCAAAGAGGATCTTGTCTTCGGGATCTGAGTGTGATACTCACACTCACCATACCTTTTAGGATATTGAATCATTTTTGTGACGTAGGGTTCTGTACACTCGCAGTACCACATGATTCGGTATAAGGTCCTGAGAGCCTCCTCCTTGAGGAGGGAGATATGAAAAAAAAGATTGTAGAAGAGAACTCCAAGAAGTCCATGGGGTCTAAGAAGAAGTTTCAGAGGAAGTCCCCTCTTTCCTGTTCACCCACCCCCCACCCCCGTTTTTATGTATGAGGGGGTCTTTATTAAGATAAAACTTTTGCTCAGGGGAATGACTAGAGACTGACGATGATATATTCTTCTTCGTCTTGATTAATGGGTTTTTCCTTGAGAATTGTTTAAAAAATATTTATTGTTGTTCAGATGGCTTCCAGCTGGATTGGAGCACTTCGGATAACCGAAGTCTGTAGGCTAAGTGGTCTTCTCATTGAGCGGATATGTTCCGAAATTGGAATTGAGGATAGACCGGTTCAATCTGTTTGGGTGACCGACAGTCCGATTCTTCAGATAAGGACTGTGTGTGACCCGGTATTTAAGAATACGCTTTCAATATTAACAACTTTCAATTATCAGGTTTTTGAGCAAATATGCTTGCTTGCCTCTTTTCTTTAATTTAATTTGTAGAGCTTTTAAGTTTGTAGGGAAATTGAGCCGTATTTCCTTACTCAGAGGTACTCTTGCTTTATAGGCACATCTTTTTTGTTGATTCTTTGGAAAATCTGAATCAAGAGATCCTGATTTTTGCGTCCTGCAAGCCACTTAAAATTTGACTTAGGCAAAGCTTTAGGTTCGCTAATCCAGTCAAAATAAACCTCGCTTTATAGCCACATCTTTTTTGGGGTTTATTTGAACCTATGACCGCCCCTTTAAATATTAGAGTCGATTATATCTAACTAGTGAAAAAAATGAAAAGTTATCATGCTGTTTGGTTCTCTGAAAATTCTTCATTTCAATTTTACAGGTCCTCTTAGAAATTGTGGGAATAAGGAACCTGCCCGTTAATGAAAAAGGAAATGTTTTTGTTTCTTTTAGCAAGAAAAAGCCAGATATGTTTTTGCATGGTAGTTGCCATCTTAGTATTTTCTCGGAGACGGGGAACAAACAGGTGGCTGGTTTTGAATGTGAACCAACTGGAGATCTTATCGTGACTTTAGTGACCAAATCAAAACCTGCAAAAACAATTGGATCGATTTCTATCTCACTTGATGAACTAATGGATCCAAATGCTGAACTATCTGTTGATAAATGGTTTGAATTGAAGCGCCACAGTAGACAAGCAAATTCCAAGCCTATTTATCTTCATGTTGCTGCTTCTTTTACAGTTCCAGTTCCATCACCTCAAGTGTTTGAAACGTTGAAATTACATCCATTTTCTATGAATGCATGTAGATTTCCATTTCCTGGTATGGCTCAACATATGAGAAGTTGGGCTCATTTTGTAGACGGCTATGGTAATGATATAGTCAGTTTACAAATAAGGTATGATTGCCCAAGCAACCTTCAATAGATTCATTTAACTTGTTCTCTAAAGTCACAACGAACATTAAAAAAATTATGTTAATTGTTATGTTCTATGTGAGATAAAATTTTGTTCTTAAAGGACTCATTTCATATAAAAGTATTCTGTATCTCTTTCTTAAATTATTGTTTTTTAATATTTGCATATACATTAAACGAGGTTCATTAAGGAACAAAATGATTTGTGCCAGTAGTAGCTCTATTCTGGTTCATGATCAGCATAACCTAATAAACCCCATCTACTCGGATACAAGTTTTAGAGAAATTTAATGGAGAAAAATCTCAAAGATTTATTTTTTTTTTATATGTGAGAATATCATTACTAAATATCTTCTTAAATAATACGAGTATGATCAGCTACTAAAATCCTAAATTAGTTAGTTCATCATTATTCATGAGAACCTCGGCCCACCCCAAATAGTTGAGATGTGCTGATAATGATTTTGACATGTATGGTCGCTTTGTTGAAACAAATAAATATTTTACATTGGAAAATAAAACAATGCTGATCCCATAAACAATTTAATGAGATTGCGAACCAAGTAGAAGAGCAATGTGGATCCCTCTATCCATTTTTATGAGCTAAAAAAATCCAAAATGCTATTGACGGATAAAGCACCTTGAAGAAACTAGCTAGACTTCTTTACATAGTTTGGTAGATAGCTTTTCCTTTCTACAACTTACAAAGAGAAGGAAAGAAAGGTTCTGCAGTGACTTAAGCACACTATGCGAGTTATTGACCAATTTGGCTCTCACAACACCGAATAAGAGACCTTCATTCTCATTCTAGTTATCCTCACTACTCTCTCAAAGAGGGAGACTTAAATATTTCAGATTATCATCAATAATTATAGGAAAAAACCTTAATTCTCCTAGATATAATAAGGGAGGGACCTGTCATTTTTTAAAATAACAGAAAGTGCTAAAACTATTATAATTTATTTGCATATTATCAAGACATTTTTTGACTTTTACATAAATGTGTGTGTGTGTGTGTGTGTCTCTGTTTGAGAGGGAATTTCAAAAGTGAATTTTTGGGTGGATTGTTTGTTAGCGTGAAATAGGTTGAAAGACATTTTTATTATTTTTTCTTAACTAGGAGTGGAGGAGTGAGTGTAAACTAGGATATAATTATATCTCATGTTTTTACTAAAATGAGATTTTATAGGGGAAAGAGTTGGATGTTGCAGCTCGCCCCCACCCACTTCTCTGCTAAAATCCATAACTTTCCCATCATTACCATGCCTTGTTGACATGCTTGATTTATTTATAACTTTTGCTTTCCCAAATCTGGAATCTAAGAAACCTAAGCTGTTACTTCTTCTGTCTACTGTGGATTTATGGAAATTAAAAGAATAATATTTTAAATTTGTTTAAATGAGGATGTAAAAGAAACTAGTCGTTATGCGTTGTGATATTATTTATAATTGCTTAACTTAGATCTGTTTATATTCATGTTGTTTGGCCACCTTTTCTATGCTGATCGAATGTGGCCTGACTATATAAAACCAGGAAGTCAAAAGAAACAGGAGGAAGTATGCATCCTATATTGAAGCAGAATATATTTGGAATGACGAAACTGTCCAGAAATTTACATTTATTGGCAGAATATGTTGAGGACACGTGGTTTTTCAAAGACTCGAATTTATCTCTTATTGTTCAACAGAACACTAACCAAGAGGGCTATGTGCTTGAGCTAAAGGGCGTTGATCAGGTATAGAACGTATTTCTATTTTCCCTTACAGGCATTTACATGCATACCACACAATTCTTATGTATTTACATATCTAACACTTAAACTTCGGTTTTTACATTCATAACACTGAAATCTTTAACATCGTGTCCAAAATATCACCTTGTTAACTTTTAAGAAGTGAAATGCATATTTTTTTTGCATAGATTTATAACACCAACAAGTTATAAATGTGAATTTCAAACTTTTGGTGTTAGAAATGTGTATAAAAAAATGCACTTGTTCTAAATATGACAAATAATAAAATGATAAATATGCATCTTTTGTTCAGTTGAAGCTCTTCCCTGGTAGGAAGTTCGAGTATCAGCCCAAGAATGCTATGCAGGCCAAGTCTGAGAACTTCATGACAGTTGTAGAATTCTCCGCTGAAAACCCGTACGGTAAAGCAATGGCCTTGTTTGACTTAAAATCTGGCCTTGTTAAGGTACATCTTTCCCTTTCCCTGCAGAATAATACCTATAATTCTAACAAATTACAAATCTCAGAACTCTGATTTCTTTGTAAATAGATTAGTGAAGACTGGTTTGTCTTGCCTGCTCTCGTGCTGTCATTTATCCTTTCAAGCCTGTTAAAGAAGGGCGGGCTTATTACAGTTGTTGATTCGGAGAATTTAAAAGCTCAGAATAAGAGCCTCAGTTGCACTAATGAATGGGGTGACAAAGTGAATTCTTTCAATGCCGGCGCTTGTGGTGGATGTGGCGCTGGTTGTGGCGGTAGTGGCTGTGGAACCATTGCAAAGAGCGGTGGCTGTGGTAGTGGTTGTGGTGGAGGCTGTGGTGGCAGCGGTTGTGGAAATGTATTTGTAAGCAAGAAGAGTACTGGCTGTGGCAGTGGAGGCTGTGGAGGCTGTGGAGCAGCCGTAAATTTTGATGGAGCGAAGCAAGCCCCCAGTGAGGTAACTCCTGTTGGTGCTTAACTATTTGTTGCCTCTTATGCTTGTGCATAAATAAAGGTCGTGGTTGTGAGATTATTTAACGAATACTACTGCTTTAATAATTCTGGTGTTGTTCAGTACAAGCGAAAGCTTTGTCATGAATGTTGTTGATTTATAGAAATGGAGCTCTTTGTCTGTGGTTCTGTTATTGATATGGACAGCCTTGGTATTTCTGTTCAAAAACTTAGTATCAATCACGAATTCTACCCATGCATTCATTTGCTCTTCAATTCTGCTTCCCCATGCTTGTTTACTCTGAATGTTGATTTAATATATTTTTTTCTCTGTTTAGTTGTCTTTGACTGTTTTACTAGCTTTGTTGAACTTGGGGGTTGTTTTGGTTTGTTACAAAAGGAGTGCGGTGCATTCTTTTTATAGGAGCTTCAGAAATTTGTGTGTTTGCTCATCTAGTGTTGTGTACTCGCGCTAAGTTCTGGGTCATATTTTTAGATAGCATATGAGATGGTAGATAAGAAACTGTCCAGAAATTTTACCCTCATTTTACGATTTCTTTAAGATTTGGGGTTTAAGGTTTCCCATAAGCGCAAGCTCTTATGGTTAAGTACCACTCCTGATAATGAGAGATTTTACGATTTTTTTAAGATTTGGTGTTTAAGGTTTCTCATAAGCGCAAGCTCCTATGGTTAAGTACCATTCCTGATAATGGGAGAGCACTTTCAAGTAAGGCTAGTCATTAAAGAGCTGATTGTTTAGCTTATATTAGCAACAAATATATGATTTTAAAATTTATTAAATCATTGTTGTGAGCTCAAGAACGAATGGTTGGGGAAATGATACACCCAATCAAGATCACATGGTTCTGTCATCCTGGGATGTCATCGACCCTAATCTACTTAGTGAGAGGAGTTGGTTGACCCAACTAGACATAAAAATTTTTGTCAGCAATTATGAGTAATATTTATCTAAAGGGACTAATCTAAGTCAACATTAGCTAACAAAAGACTTCGTGTCTTATCACACCGGGCAATAGTCGTGACTGTAATATAATGTTGCTATTTGGCGGTAAATCACTTGATCATAGTGCTCTGGTCGTAATCACTTCTTATGATGTCATTTAGATTCAAAGTCCATGCGAATAGAGGACTCAGGCCCCACGTCTCTATTGACACAGAGTTATTTTGAGTTTGAGTTTAGTAATATACTTGGCATGATATTAACTCTATGCAAGCTTAGGTTAACATTGGATTTGTTCACTCAGATCGCTCTTTACTTTTTAGTGATTTATATATTATATTTAAATATATATTTTTATGGTTTTATTATTTGAAATTCCTTTGAATTACTTCTTCGGTTGAGATGTGCAACAAGTATGTCCATCATCGAGAATTAAGATGAAATACTTATTTTGGCGTTTAATTGGATTTTTTCATTTAAATATCCAAAAATAGTTAGTCATGTCCAATACAGTTCCTATTAGGAAGAGGATCAGAGTTGCCTAGTGGAAGCTGTGTCTTCTTGTCCATAGTCTGCATGGGAAAGGGACCAGACTAAGGTGTTGGAGTTACGACCTTGCCATATAGGAAGGGAGGCATGTCCAAAGCTGTGTACTTTTAGTATTTTTCAAATTGATATTTTTAAATGAGATTTCTGCGGGACTTTGAAATGCATGCATGCTTTTTGAAACATATTTGATTTCAGCTTAAACATGCGATGAACCCGCACAACATTCTTAGATGCTTAAGATTAAGAGACTTTGAACATGCCATAGAGCACCTGCTAGCTTTATATTTTTGATAACATGCATATTTTCAAGAAGGGCATTTTAAAATTTAATCTAACTTAAATAGTGCAGCATTTTCAGACCTTATACTTGATTATTCAACGAATTGGTCAGAGCACATGCGGGTTGATTTTAACTCTATGAACTTTTCAAGATATTTAGAGTTTGTTTTTTCGAGGATTGTATCATCGGTAGAATGCATACAAATATTTTATTTTGAGCCGTATAGTTTTTTGCCTTCTATTCGCTTATGCAAGCTTGTTGCAGATCTGGTGGCCATCTGGAAAATATAATCTTGATCGTGAATTTTAAACATTATATTTTACTCAAACTCCCATTTGATTATCCCCCCCCACCCCACCACCTTATTTTTAAGGCATGATTTCTAGTAAATTTATAGATTTCATTCGAGCTTGTTGACGAGTTCCTTATGAATGTTGTACATTTTTTTTTAATTTAATTCAACCTTTCTCTCTTTTTTTTTTTAAAAAAAATAAAGTCCCAATTTGCCTCTAGCTTTAAAATTTGCAAAATGTATTTATTGCAACAGCAACAACAAAGCTTTAATCCCACTACGTGGGGTGGGTTACATGAATCCTTTTTCTCCATTGCGTCATATTTAGTGTCATATTTTCATTTAATTCTACTAAAATTTATTGAAATTTAACTTAATTTAGTTATTCATTCTAAGCATTATTTGGACATAATTTTTATATAATTTTGGCATTCTGTTGGCGTCATTCTCGTGAGGGGTTATTTCGGGAAAGCTGAGCTTGGCCGCCGTGCCAAAAAAGAAATAGATAGTTGCTTTGCACTACGGCTGAATATTCTTCAGCCTACTTAATTAAGAAAAACGTGTATGAGTTTCACAAACAAGAAAAATCAAATGCAATAGTAATCTCTCGCCTCTTGCACAAAAATTAAGCACAATTAAAGTGTTTACAGTGTTGTGAGCGTCACATGCAAGTTTTGCCCCACCACGGCAAGAAAAAAGCGAATTAGGCTCCCCTTAAAGCTCTGAGCACAAAACAGTGGACATTTCAACTATTTATTGTTTGAAAATTACCTATCATGTGGGCTTCACCCCATCACAGGAAGCAAAATGTGTGTAGGGCTCTACTCAATGCGTTGAGCACTACATGATAGATATTTGGAGTGTTTAGGGAACAACCTTTATACTTTTAGACCGGCATGAAATAACCAAGATGCATGGATTAGGAGCGGGTGTTTCTCGCTTTTTCTTTTTTTCTTTTCCGCTGTTTGTTTTATTATTATTTTATTATTTTTGCTTGTGGGGGGTAGAAAGACGAGAAAGAATTTGGAAATGCTGTGGAGGAGCAGCAGCAAGCTGCGTCCGGACGAAATATATGTGAAGGAGAAACGGCTTGGCTTGGCGGGGCTGGAGCGCTCATGGATTGGAGCGCCGAGAGTGGAGGTGTGCCGTTTGTTACCGGAGACGGTGTAACGACTGCTCGATTTTCTGCTGGCAAAGGCAGGTGGGGATGGTTTCGGTTTTGGTGAAAATGAGAAAGAAAGTGAGAGAGAGAAGGTGGCGTGGGATTTGCTGCCGGCGAAATTGACTGGAGAAGGAAAGAGGGAGACGGACGCGGCTGTGTTGCGTTAGTTTCGTAGGCGCGATGGAAGCTCTCAGGTGGGTTCTCTGTCGGAAATGGTAGGTTTTGTCTCGGATAGGAGTTGGTGGAATGAGCATCGGGCGTGCTTAGTGCAGGCCAGAGGTAGATGAGTTAGATTCTGAAATAGCCTGCAGGGAAGATGGAGACTTCGGTGGAGAAATAGGAAGCTGGAGCGGGCCTGAACGATCAGAAAGAGAGGAGAGGGGTATCGAGCGCTCTGCCGTTGTGCGGATGGAGGAAGGAAATAGAGAAATTTAGAGGGAGAGAATTAATCATCCTAATGGGGGGTGGGGGGGGACATTCAGATTTATTGAGGAAAATCGGGGAAAAATATTTACTCCCCTAAATAAAAGTAGCTTATTTAATATTTAATTAATACTTAGCTTGAATGAAATTAATTAGGAGAGATTTGAATTGAAATTTATTAACATATAAATATATATTATCATTAATATATAAATATAAATTAAATTTATATAATATTTAAATAACATGAATATTTAATCCCTCCATGTGCACAAAATGAAGCCATTGAATGAGAGAAGGCTCTTGCTTTTTCCCTGAAAAATCTGTAGGAGGGTGTGTGAGTATTTCTAAGGCTTCTGAGGGCTGGCAAATTGCGCCACAAATATTCACTTGAAATTGATGAATGATGTGATTACTTCCGGCGATAATTCATTGAACCATCTAAGGGTCGAATCCCCAACATGATAAAGAAGAGATGATATTTTAGCGCGTCTATGATCCTCAGCAAATATATGGTCGCCTCAAATGAGGTTATGTGGTTGGTTGGATCTGTCCCCCTCTTATTGGACTCCAGTGTCGGGATCTTTAATCGTTTCGGGGGCTCGACCTTAGAGATTTGCCTAGAGAATGCATTCTCGGGTTATTAAGATGCGTTAGTACGCCTAAACAGATGCCTGTTGATAGGTGTCGACATCTCACTATTAAAGTATTGTGAATTGTCTTCTCTTTCCAAAAATGGGGAGACTCTTCTACTATTAGACGTCGGCCCTACTCAGTGTTGATGATTCTTTCCCTGGGCCAGCGTGTTTCAGATGACATTTGACATTTGATCCTTCAACTCATGTTGCTACTGGGTTACGAACTCTCTGGCACACTCCATGTTACCAGTATCTTTGTTGTGAGTTTTTTCTCTTTAGGCTACTCTTCTTGTTGTGGCATGATCCACGCTCACCGTGCCTTTGAGATGTTAAATTTTGATTTGTTCGTGAATCACATATAAGGAATATAGTGTAAGTATATATATATATATATGTATATATATATATATATATATATATGTATATATATATATATATATACAGAGACAGAGAGAGAGACCGAATAATAATGAATAATAATTTGTCATGTTTTATTCATAAAATAATTAATAAGTACTTTATTTTTAGAGGAGGGTGTAATATCGTGATGTTAGATTTTTGTCTCTACTTTAAAGAGGTAAATACTGATGTATTTCTAGTATTTTATATGTGTTTATTGTCCAACTGCTCTTTAGCTTGGCCTACTAAACTTAATTGGCTTCAGGTTGGCAAGATATGCTCGGTCAGCTGAGATCCGCTCGGTTGGTTGAGTTTGGTCGATATGGGTTGGGCGGTTGATATGACCCAACTGTTAATAGTTGATCTCTGATGAGGAGCTTCTGGGCATTAATTGTATGCTTGGAGATAATAGGGAACCGGTTTTACCCTCGGATCGATCCTCTTGTAATAGTTAGCACATATACTATTTTGTTTCGTTTTTGACCAAGTGGTTTGTTCTTGCATCCTCCGGTCATTTTTGGCCCATCTCGGCTTTGGCGTTGTTGGCTTGGCTCGACAACTTTACTCAATTGGACAAGTGGGTCTCATGATCTTCTGTCAGTGGACTCTCTTTTGTCGTACTCTTTCATTTTAAACTATTAGATCTCCTCAGAATTATCTATATATAAACACATAAAAATGTGTATTGATTTCATATATTAGTTAAATTTTACTTGATATTTTGTTATTTCTATAATGGATTGTTGGCATATTTTTATGTTTGTTTATGATTTTTTCTAGGGGTGAGCATTTTGTAGGTGTGGATGAAATGGTTTTCAATATGATCAAATTGATTGCAATCGAAATTCAATATCTGCAAAATTGAACCAATCAAAATGTTGATAAAATTGAACCGTTTATTTTCGTTTAAACACCTGGTTATGTACAAATCAAAATTTAGTTGTTAGACAGCTTTTAAACAAACATTAATAATTACATATTTTACACACACACACACACACACACAGATATATCCATTTAATTTCAAAATTTCATTTTTTTTTTCCGGGTTGTTCAATTAAGTGAGAATAAAATCAATCCAATAATCGAAAACCAATTATTGAGGCTGACCACACCCCTGAAATTATTAGTGTGTTAAAGAATACCTCATTTTCAGCAATGTATTCTCCTTCGTAGTTTGATATCAGAGCAGAAAATCCCATGGATTCTTCGCACTCTGGTTCTTCCTTTTATTCCCAACAAGCCAGGTCTGCTATTGACAATCCACTTAGTCTAATTTTTTTATTCATCATTCTGAATAGTCTAGCTTGTTTCAAAACAACTAGTTTTTGATAATTATGCTTATTGGATTCAATAACAAACTCAGATTCATTGTTTAATTAATTCCATGACCTAATGGTATAGACTTGAATATTCTTTTTGCTTGGATTTGAAGCAAAAATGTTGTTATAACTTATATTTTGAATTCTGTCTTAAAAGAGATTTCGGCAAGTTTTTTATTCTATGATTCTGCAATTTTAATTGAAATTTGGAAAGATCTTTAAGATCATTTCTAATAGAGTAATGGTGCACAATTTTTTCATGTACATCATGAATTATTTAATCACTGACACAATCAACCATTCATTAATGTCTGTTTTACAAAATCAAAAACATTGAGAGAGAAATTATCCTATTTCGGACCTTCTTGCACATGTGGAAATGTTCTTGTGGAGTCAATAAAGATTTGACAAATTATTTCAGATGGAATATGTGTTGTCATTTCTAATGAGTTTAAATGATTTTCTTACCCAAATAAGAGGCCAAATTCTTCTCAAGAAGAACGCCAAAGAAGTACTTAGTCAGGGGGAGTTGATTCTGTCAATCAAAACATGACTTCTGCATTGCGAACTCGTTCGTGTTCCTAATCGCACTTGTGCTATATTTTGATTTATGGTAATGACAAATGTCAAAAGATAGATATAGGCTATTTCACACTCACTACAACTTCCATGAATGGACCATGGAGAAATGCGACAAGATCCATGGTTATGCACCAAAATATAAACAAAAACAAAAGTCCACTACTGCAAATGTCCAGCAACTGTTTACATATCATGATTCTGAAATTAACAACTTATTATAGAAATAACAAATTATCAACTAATAGTTTGACTAGTTTCTAAACATTGATTCCATATGCATTCTCGTCTTTATTTGCATGTATTCGTGCAAATTTGTGTTTTGCTTCTGTGCAGTAAGTCAGTATGGGTGTCTTTTTTACATAATGTCGATGTTCCAGATTTGTTCGTGCAGTTTATTTCTTGATCAGACAATATTCTAGCTATCTTGATGACAATCAAGGTGTGTCAGGTTTGAGTCGCACTAAACATCGGCAGTGTCATTTTCATTGTTCAATTATGGAAGGTTCATAAGTTGATATTCTGGACACGCCCGATGATTTGTATTTTATGAATGGGCATCACTTGGGTACTTTTGAAGGTGATCAAGAGGGTTTGGATAATGATTCATGATCTTTTATTGGCTCATTTGCATTGAGTGAGGATAATTGATAGAATTTAGGTTAAGGTCCATTTAAATTCTTTCACTTTTTTTTAAAATAATTGATTCTTTATTCATATATTATCTTAGGATTTAATTAAAATTTATGTTTAGATATTTTTATTCAAAATTTCTACTTTAATTATCAATGCTTCAAAATCTTTCAATTTGTTGTTCAACGAAAAATTTATTTAAGTTAGGCCTCATTTGAGAAGATAATGAAACTCCATTCAGTTATAGTGAATACCGATGCATCAATTTGTTTTTGTTTGGTGAAACATCTCCTAAAGCTGTTTCAACAGAATGACAATTTTTTGCCAATTTTGGTCGTAAATGACAATGTTCATTCTCCATACATAACTTTTGAAGAAGCTTCTTCAACAAAGCTCCTTCAAACGAGCCCTTAGTGATCCGAGTTTTCTTTTTTGCTGCTTCCTCATTTTTCTTCATAATTCACATAGAGAAAAGAACGAAAACTTACATACATGCCACACAATTTTTATACATGTAAAGATCTAACAGCTAAACTTTGATATTTATATGCATAACACTTTGATGGCATTAATCTATTCATTAAAATTGTATATTTCACTATAAAAAAAATTTAATAATAATGATATTTTATTAATATAATATCAAAGATTGAAAAATAATTACTGGCCTAAGCAGAAAACCTAGGGACATGCTTTATTATACATGAAGACACAAATTACAGCAATGGTGAAACGTGAAAACTATTCAGTACTACCTGCCCCCACCCCAACAGAGCAGTGAAGACCAGCATGCATTATTACTCTCATTACATTATTATTATTGTTATTAACATCATCATTATTACTATTATTATATAATTATAATAATTATTTTTCATCGTCTGCTAGCAAGAAACTAATCAGGAGTTTATTGAACTGATTTGGATCTTCCAGTTGAGGCACATGCCCTGTATTCTTCATCACTTCCAGCTTTGCATTTTCACCCAGTTTCCTGCAATCCCGCTTTGTTATAATTAAGGTGTTGTGTCATTAAATATGACATTGTGTGAGATATATAAAAGCATATATATATATATATATATATATATATATATATATATATATATATATATATATATATATATATATATATATATATATATATATATTAACATCATCATTATTACTATTATTATATAA
>NEWO01000023.1:1321494-1375574 GCA_003013225.1 Phalaenopsis aphrodite | reverse complement strand
AGCATATTACTAATATAGTATATTAATATACTATTATTATTATTTTACTATATATTATAATTTATAAAATTTAATTTTTTGAATATCATAAAATTTTTATATATAATTATTTTAAATTATTTTATATTTCGAACAATAACGATTCGAACACGAACGAACACATCGCTGTTCGTGTTAGGTTCATTTAACTAACCGAACAAAAAAAATTTGTTCATGTTCGTCTTGTCTACTTATCGAACAAATCGAACACAAACTCATTGACGAACCGAACACGAACTGTTCGCGAACAACGAGCTTTTTTGACAGCCCTAATCATAAGGTAAGCTTAATCCATATATTTTTTAGGTCAACTCAAATCCAAATCTTTTTATCCAAATTCAGGTTAAGTTGATGTGTCAAATCAATTTTTGATACCCTTATTATATAGATCTCGTGCGGGGGACTTGGGGGATTGCATGGTAGCAATCTCCATCAATTTGCTTTCTCATCTAAGTGTATGTTTTTAGAATCAAAGACACATTTTTATTTTACAATCGATCAAACATTAAAAATAAATTTCATTGCTTTACACTCAACAGAATTTGGTCTATTTGAATCATGGTATGGAAGAATATTAAATATTTGCAACCAAACATCTTATAAATTATACATTTATCCTGATATAAAATATTATCCAAATATCTTAATTGAATTTTTTACTCCCTTTATTTTCTTCAAACTTCACCATAAAATTTATTAATTTATTAATTTCTACTAAGTTATTAATCATATATTAATTATTAGTCATATAGACACATTTTTTTTTGGTACTGATTAAATTGTATTCCTTAATATTCATAAAAAAGCATAATAGTATTTTAGCATTATTAACAAATAGACAAATCATATCATATTATTTATTGATTATTTATATAATTTGCATGAAAATATTCATACAACATTTACTTCTAATGATTGCGATTATAAATCTATTCAAAATTTAAATTTGAGATATATTAAATTTAAATAGTCATTTGTGTAAAACCTGAACGCTTTTTTGTAACTCTTTTAAGAAATAACTATTAAAAAAGAAATCATATAATATTTTAAAAAAATGATATTAGTCTAGAATTTAATACATCATAATTGTCTTTTACTAGTGTAATTTTGCCAAGCCGACTAGTGAACTGGCTTGACCTTGGCTCGATAAATGGTTCGTGAACCAACCTTAAGCTAGCCCCAACTTGATGGCTGGTGAATAGGCTCGTTTAACAAAAATATTAATATAAAATAAATTAAAATTAAAATATTTTATCTTTAAAAGCACTAAAAATATTATTTTATATTTTATATTAAGTGATTATTCTTATTTATCTTCAAAATGCTCATTCTATGTCATTTTATTACAACACCCTTAAATTAACATTATTTTATCTCTTTTATGATAAATAAGCTGGCTCAAATTCATACACTTAAGCTCGAGCTCGAACTCGAACTCAAGCTCGAGCTTCATAAAATTAATCATGCAGCCCGAGCTTGACTCCGCTCGGTTGCACCCCTAAGAGTCATTAGTACTTAATCATACATTGATTATTTTTTTCATGTCCAACATATCATACGACATGCCATAAGATTTCGTGCAAATTTTATTTTTTCCGTTTGCTTGTTTTCTTTTCTCTCTTCATTAAAAATATACTATTTATTGTTATTAAGTAAACCTAAGGTTTTGAGGCTTGAATTATTCATCGAGCTGAATAATCCTTTTACAGCTTTTATTTATTTATTTATTTATTTTATTTTTTTATGTTAAACTTCCTCATATACTCGAGCAAAAATATAGGCATATAGCATCATTGTTCATAGCGTGTTAAAGTGCTAGTTTATTTCTTTAAAAAATTATATATATATATATATATATATATATATATATAGGGTTAGGGATCTCAAAAATACATGTATTAGTTTTCAAGACTAAACAAATATAGATTATATGGGAAAATCATGTCACTATTTTTTAATAATAAATAGAGATTAATTTCAAAAAAGACATAAAAGACATGTGAACTTACTTCTTAACCTCATATGCCTTGTTCAATGGAAAAAATCGGTCATGCTCACCCCATATAATTAAAATATCCTGAAAAATAATAATAAATAATAATGAGAAGAAGAAGAGGGAGCCTGAATTATGACTAATATGATTCTTCCCGTATAACTTGTACAAAAAAAATTATTTTTTTAATTGGAATATTTACCTACATACCACTCAATTCTGATGTATTTACAAATCCCACCCAAAAAAATTTAGTTTTTACATATATGTCATCTTGCCTATGCATGAAAAGTCATATTTTGCATTTCAAAATTAAAATAGTAGTATTTTTTTTTTACATGATATGAAAGATGTGGGTGGTATAAATGTAAAGGTGTTAGATGTTTGAGTACATAGAAATTGGTTGGGTGGTATGTATCTAAATGCCCCAATTTTATTTTATGACTAAAATTGATGAGGCCCAATAAATAGGCCCCATATTTATGATGAATATTTGTGTACATAAGACCTACACAGAACTACGTACGTCTGATAGGTTACAGGGAATATATTGAAGGTTATATCTGCATTATATTCCATATAACCTCCTTGTAACTTACTTGTAACTAGTAAGTTTCGCACTTCTATTTTTATATATTTATAAGTTCAGATAGGTTACAGGTAGGTTACATGGAGGTTACAGTGAGAATAATGCGGATATAACCCTCAAAATCCTCGCTGTAACCCACCCGACGTAAATATTTCTCCATATTTAAACCATATTGCAATCATAAAATTATATATATATTTTTAATTAATTTAATTATAAATACCTGAGGGAGAGGTGTCAGCTGGAACAAATCTTTGTTTCCCAGCGTAATGCCCCTGAGAAGCTCTTTCTTTTCTGCCAAGTTATCATTGAAAAGTTTCTGCAGAGCCATCGTACATTTATAATCACAGCATGTGAATGAATTAAGTTGTTTATTTTATATTTTTTAATATTTTAAATATTTAATGCTGAAAAATAAGTTCAACATAAATAGAATTTAACTTTATTTTTCTTTATTTATACAAAATTTATGCACATTTTAAAATTCATTTAATTATTGAACTATACTAAAAGTTGGGACATTTGAAATAAAACATTTTATAAATTTTTTAATCAAAATTATTAATATATCTATATATATATATATATATATCCTTTTATTTTAATATAGATTTTATAAATAGTTTTTTATTCGGGCTTGATTCTTAGAACTCTGGGCCTCGGGCTGATAGGCGTACATTAATGAGTGAGACCAACTTGCAGGCACGTGTGGTTTGTTTATTTATTTATTTTCATTTGTAAATAAATATAAAATATAAATAGTTTATATATATATATATATATATATATATATATATATATATATATATAAAACTATCTAATTTAATAATTAAGATAAAAAAAATTATAGATGTTGGTCCATGCATGGTTCCCTTAAACTCACCCTGAGCGCATCCCTGAGAACAAAGTCCGGCAAGAACGACGGCGGCCGGTGGAACGCAAGCCTTAAAACCCGCCGGAGGCCGGCAGCTGAGCTCGGCAGCAAAATATCCTCGATTGTGTGGACCCCACCAGCCCTCTGTCTCATCGCCAAATCATCTTCCTCCGTCTTTCCTAAATCCGAGCTGGCAATCACCACCTTTCCCACCCACGCCTCCCCCAACATCTTCGCCACGTGGTACGCCACAAAGCCTCCATAACTGGTCCCCACGACACCCACCACCTCGCCGGAGATCCCCAATTTCCCCAAAAGAGCCACCATTGCCTCCGCCTGAAACTTTTCCGATCGCTCCGGCGAGAGGGTGGTGGAGCCGCCGAAGAAGATGAGGTCCGGAACTATGAGGTCGAAGTGGGTGGCGAGCGCCGCAATTTGAGGCCGCCACTGCCACGTGGCGGAGGTGCCGAAGCCGTGGAGTAGGAGGAGGGGGGGTTTGGAGAAAGAAGGGGGGAGCCAGCAGCGGATGGTGGTGGAGGAGTCGACGGCGATGGTGTCACGGCGGAGCCCGGCGGCGGTGAAGGAGAGGCGGTTTAGCGCGTCGGCGATGCTTACGAAGCTGAACTTGAGACCCATTTCGTGCTACGCTCTGGTGCTTATTCGTTGGGTATTTGTAAAGATGAAAAGTGGAGTTTTTTATTTAATTTTTAATTTTGGTCGGCGGAACTGCTAAATTTGGGCAAAATTGTAATGGATTGAAATATGGAAAATATAAGTTTTTTCCTTGCACTCTTTGGACTTCGGATTTATTTTTGTAAGATGGTAAATAGTGTACCAAATGTATGTAAAAATATAATGCAATATATAAGAATAAAGGTTATAGAGGAAGTTGATGGATCTTGAAGGTATTTGAAATATTAATTGCCACAAAAAAAGCATAAAATTAATTTTTTACTTACATTGAAACGGTGAGAGTAGTCGGAGACCCACTGTTTTATGCCTGTGCATCGATGTGTCATGACATGCAACTCTACAGAGGATGGCTAACAGTCAAGCTATTTTGTCTGTGTGCATGAGATAATGGTAAGTATCACATATTACATAAATTTATAAATTTATGAATTTTGAGATAATCGTAGTAGTGGTAGTGCTTTGTGTGGGAGATTGAACCTTCAATATTGAGTGCGGCCCCTCTGGCTCCCTCCATTGTCCTATTCTGCTGGTTTGTTTGTCTTTTATTATGATAATTTGGAGAGACCCGGGTTCTGTTCAAGTCAGCCCATGCATTCTCACCCACCCACGTGGCCTCTCCCTTTTCTTGCATGTTGAGGTGAGCATGTTGCATAGCCAATGCTTCCCATGAACCTAAAAAAATAGGTGTTGGATCTGCTGGTGATGCTGTGACAACTAGTAGAAGACCTTTCCAAATTAGTTGAAAACCATGTGAAATCAACATTCTATTTAAAATTAAGTGGTTATACCTCAAACTCTCAGAACCATAAGTTCCAAGTCACACTAGGGATCTGTTTCCTAGAGAGATATGCCTAATCATACCTTCTTTGGATGATCACTGTGCTGTGTGTCACGGGCGGGATGGAAGAATAAAACCTAAAATAGAAATATTAGTTACAAAAAATATTGAGAGGAAATTTAAATTTTTTCTAATGTTAAAAAAGATAACCTATGAGTTTCTCTCCAACACTTACACACCCCGTCGGAGATGTCATCCACGTGAGAGGCGGGAGTCGAGGAGCCTCACTCATCAAAGAAAGAATCCAGATGAAAACCGTTGTAGGTGTGGGTCAAAAGTAAAAGCAGGACAATATAAAATAAAAACATGAAACATGTCTTGATTACGTCTAAAATTAGCAAAATTAAGCATGACAACTAAACTGTAAGAAACAACAAGCAAGAAGGTCTAGAAACTTATCATCTAAATATACATCTAATTTTTTAGTCCATTTCATCAGATGAGTTAGTCGATAATGAACTATATAAATCTCTATATAAATTAAAAATTCAAATGTGCATAATACTTCACTGTATTTACATATCTAACCTCTAAACTTCATTATAAAAACCCCTCTATGTTTCACTATTAATGCAGCAAGATTTAATATCATTATATTTCACAATCCATGCTCAATTATATTTGCGTATTGTGTGAGTAATTTCAACGTCCGCATTAATATCTATTGCTTGTCGCTCAATAGATATTGTTTTAAATCGGCTGAAATTACAAGTTGACAGAAACTTATGTTTGAGCCTCGCTGTAGATAAAGCTGCATTCACGAAGACAGCGCTAAGGGAGCAGCATAATGCTGTTCTTCTAAATTTCATCTTGTCTGTCAATAAATTAATTGTAGGGACCCAATTGATATAATTCCTTGCCTTTCTTTATTTATTAGATGCCTATAGACTCAGATTGAGTTGGGGCTGGTTCAAAATCGGCTCGAGTGTTTAAGAATCTTTGAGCTGAATTTGTTAAATTTATAATCATAACATCACTAGAGCTGTTAACGATCCGACTTCGAGCTGAGTTAGGGTCGGCTCAAAATCAACTTGAAAATAATTCGATCCAGAGTTTTTGACTCGTAGCTAGACTCATTTATTTCGGTCCGATCGCGATTCGAGCCAAAATTCGAATCAATTTTCGAAGGATTAACAGTCTTCGAGCTACATTGACACTTAAAATTCTTTGATGAAACGAATATTTATGACGTAGTATTTAGCGAATCGTATTATGTTGGATTTAATAAAAGAAAATTTAAGTTATATTAATTAACATAGGCCTATATTCATTCTATTGTAACAAAAAAAATAGAAAGTAATAATAAAACTATAAATGTTTATTACTTTAACTTTAAATTACTCTTATAAATGATAAATAATAAAAAAATAAATGTCTAATGTTTTAATATTTAATTAAGTTTTGATTAATTAGTTAAACACTAACTATCAGTACTTCATGCATGTGTAATTATACTAAAAACTTCTCCATCAGAAGAATCTTTAATTTGGTTCAAGAGTGGCAGATGACTTATTAATTAATTACATATCTTTCTCTTTAATTAGAAAGCCATTAATATATTAATATTTGTGATTAAATCGCTTACCAACAAAATTAAATAAATAAATAAATAAATAAAAATTCGTTAATTTGTCTATTCAGGAACCTTGTGGTGGCCAGTGCTAGCAAACATGGAATTATGATTTGAATTTATGACTTTTTTTTTTATTATTTTTTAATATTTCACGAAGGAATCATATTCCTTAATTAAAACTAGAAAACTCATAAATGTTCCATACCCTCCACCATCCAATTGGGGTAGCATTATGTTGGTTGAATAAAAATAATTTTATTCTTCCCACTAACTTGAAATTATAGTAAATGGAGGATTTAAGGTGATGCAGAAAGACCACGCGAGTATCTCTGAAACAAGTTTGCATTTTTGTATTTCTGAGAGTTCGTCTGCACAGACTCACCATGCTTAAGTCTACAAGCGAGTCCCTCTAGTCAAGTTCGCTTACATTGCCTGAGTTTGTAGTCCGAGCTTGCATGGACTGGCTTGACTTTCCCACTAAGCTTGTCGAGAATTGCTTGGCTACACCAGAGAGCTAGACGAACAATTCTTTGAGTTAAAAGGAAGGGAACTCTAGTCTATTGGCATACATATCATCATTTATTAATAGTATGAAAGTCCACACTAGCGGTCTTGCCGATAATGAGTCTGCTCAGGCTTAGTACTTTATGACTTACAACCTAATTTTATATTTCATTTTTTAGAACACAAAGGCTACATAGTATAGAAATACAAAGGAAAGGGAAGAGGTAGGAGACCCATCGATCTTGGAGCCCCAAAAAACTCTGTGACCATCTCTCTAAGAGAATCATTCACCTTCTTCCCACTTCTTCTATATTGTCCGTCCTGAATTGTATGGGTTCAAGAATTATACAAGAACTTACATCATTAAAGGATTCAACATAAACAAATGAGATTAAAAGGGTGTAAGAAAGTTGAGTCGAGCTTGACAACTTCTGACTCGACTCAAACTTTGATTTGAGCTTGTTTTTGTTTAATTAATCAAGTTTGAGCTCAAGCTCAAGTTCAATCATCTGAAAAGTCGGCTCATTTATTGTGAAGAAGAGAAAACTATTTTGATTTATATAATTGTTGTAATAAAATGATTGGAAAAGTATTATACATTACCTAACACAATAAAGTTTCAATTGTCCAAGCTTAAAGTAGTTTATTTTACTCAAAAAAAAGATATACAACATCAAAAGAACCATATTACATTTGATAAGATAAATCCCAAGTGAAATATATTTTTTCATGCATTGGTAATTAGCTGGTATGTAAGTAAAAAATGTAAGTTTTAAGTGTTAGATATATAAATCCACAAGAATTGAGGGGTATGTATGTTAATCTTCCTTCTTACTTTGAAAAAGATAAATTTGAAAGCTTAACAAAAATTGTGGAGACTTAAAAAAGTGAAATTTACCATTTGTGGTACCTGTAAATCTTGTTTTGATGATACCTAAGACTGCATTATGGTAGAACAAATATATTTTTACAATAAAGATTGTGAAGGGTCATTTGCAGTGACAAAAGAGATTTTTGAATGGATGATAATCTAATTGAGAATATTTGAGAAATGCTATAGAAATGACAAATTAATCTACTAATCTTTACTACTATTTCATCCCTCTCTAAAACAACGACAAGAGCAGAAATATATTAGTAGAGTAGAATACAATTTTGCTAAGGGTCTGGCAGCGGTGCGGTGCACCCATGCCACACTTTTATCTATTTGAGTTAACTGTATTTTGGCAGCTTTTTCAAAAAATTTAACTATGAAATCTGCATTTTCTCACCGGTTCGGTTTAGTTGTGGTGGTAACTTTCTAATTGTTGTCTGATTTTTTTTTTTAAGAAAACATATAATAGTCACAACAGCTTTTTGAACATTAGATTATTTTTCAGATATTCACAATTATTTTTTAATAAGTTGAATTAGCCCTAAACAGATCCTTAGATATCATTGAGGTTGTTATAGTTAATCGAGATACATTGATTCAAGCTATAGAACACTTCAAACAATACAAACTAATAATATAATTTCAATGACAGTTAAACTAATCTCTATTTCATCCTTGCCAACAAATTTTTGGCTTTCCATCTTCAAAATTATACGGTTATGCAGATTTATTGTAGCCACGCTTCTTGAATGTTGTTCTCCTCAATATATCACAGAAAAACTTAAACCAAAACCCTAGGACGTGAAGAGAAAATGAAGGCCGGTGTTGACACGAAACAAAAAAACTCTAGAGCGTAAAGAAGAAATAAAGGCGATGACATGAGTATTTGAGTACGTCACTTTTGCAAAATTTCGGGCTCATTTTGAGTCGGATTGTACTGAACGCCAAATATCATTTTTTTTTTAATTTGTTGAAGGGTTGGTCCAAATGAATGAACATGTGTCATAATATTATTGAAGTCCGAACTTTTATTGACATGCAGACTCAGCCACACTATTTTCTCAAGCGATTCAGACAAATGGTGACAACATGTTTATACTTTTCAAGAGTGTAGAAGAGTGAAATACACATTTTCATGCATAGTTAAGATGTGTTTATAAAAATCAAAATTTTGATGTGAGATACATAAATGCAAAGGAATTGGATGCTGCATAGGCAAGTATCCTTAGAATATAATGTTCTCATGACTCTTTCTACTGCAATTATAAATCACAAAATGTTAAATGGATTAAATAGGATGCAATTTTGATATATATAATATTAATTCATATTATTAAATGAAAAATAACAGTAGAGCAATTTGTATGATGAGGACTACTCGTCTCACCCTCGTTTTTTTCTTGGGCTTCACAAACTATTGACTTTGATTGTCAGATTTATATTAAACAGGAGCACAAAGAAGCAAGCACTAAAATATTACATCATGATTATTAGATATGTGGATGATAGTATGAATTATCATGAGTAAATCACAACTTATTATGTGCACTTAGTGTGGTATGATTTACGTTGTCAAGGTGATTGCATTTAGTGTGGTATGATTTATCATGAGTAAAGCACAAAGATATTCACTCTTAAAGAAAAAAAACTTCAATGGCACTTATTTAAAGATACTTTTAACTTCTAAAAATATCAAAAAACACAAAAAAATATTCAAAATTGTTGCTAAAAGTCTTTACAGTACTAACAATTACAATGATTTAAAATCCGATGCAATGAAAACATCAAGAGTTTTTATCACTGTGATTGCATGTATAAAATGCTGTGAAAATTCTTTTTTTTATTAGTGTTTAGAGTTTATTCTTGTGCTCAACAATGCGAAAAACAATATCATTCAACAAGACAATAATAAAATACAGTACCATTTAAGTGGTTCGACCCAAATCTGGCTACGTTCATGATGAGAGGTTATTCTACTATTAAAAGCTAGGAAGAGAAAAAAAAAAACCCATCAAAATAGGGTTAAAACTGAACACACAAAAAATTACCACAGCTAGGACTTACAAATTAAGTATATTTTTAATCTAAATAAGATCATTTAATTAAATCTTCTAATATCAAACTTCCTAACATACAATCATCAGATTTAATACTCTTCCTTAACATTATCTCATTGATTTTATGGGCGTCATATTAACATCTAATAAAGCACTCTTTCAATATAGTATCTTTTATTGACTCTGAATGTCCCAAAATCAAACTACTTACAAGATGAAGCTTCTTTAACCATCATGCGTGACCTACTTAATCAATTACGTACAATTTTGCTTAGTTTGTCTCCCAAATGTTTGTTTACATATAAAAATATGTAAATTATATCTTTCAACATGTTTAAATGCTGTTAAAATATTCATAAATTTTCCAAGAAAAATGTGTGTTGAATTGAAAATGATATTATCTTTTAAGACCGTAAGCAAGAGGCAAAGGGAATTAATTAATCAAATTGAAGTAGCAAGATGGTTGAATTTGGTCTTAATTTTTCAGTTTAATATTTTTGCTTATACAAGTTTGAATTGAACTGCAATTTGAAAATCGTTTAGAATTCGATTTAATTTAAAGTTTGGTTAGTTCCTGCTACAATTGATTTTTCTGTGGGTGGAAAACTTTTAATATATCGCTTAATAGAACCTACTTCTTAATAGGAGAAATTATTCCGTACGGACAACATGTGATGTCCGATCTCCACTGTCGATCACTGCAATCAAAATTTTTTTTTAAAAAAAAGAAATTTTAAAGTGGGGCCCACAGAAATATATCTTTGCAGTGATCAACGGTGAAGATCAGACACCGCATACATCTCTGCATGATGTGTCCGTATGAAATAATTTTTCTCTTAATAGGTATTTCAAACTTCGTTGTCGTTGATATCAAAAACATTTAAATGAATATTGTTTTATTTGATAAATTTAACATTAAAAATCACTAATTATAGAGCTTATAAATTTGACAAATTCTCCCACAAGAAAGTATTTTGCGAGGTGAAGCATGTGGCATTATAAGGAGATTATATTACCTGCAGAGTCCTGCCATAGAAATATTACATGCGGAATACAGACGTTACTCTACATCCCCATACTCCAATCTAAAAATGGATTATTACCATATTTGATTCACTACAACACAGTTGTGACGTTCTAAAATACATGGTTTAAATGTAATAGTTTCTGGTATGACATAAACACATGGTTGTACTGAAGAAAAAGCTAATACAATTGTATTGTACTGAACAAAACATATCAATAATCCTTAAATCTGCTATAATGGGGACAAAAATGATTCTAAAATACATTATATGAATGTAAAGGTTCATGATATGACATAAGTACATGGTTGTACTGAAAAAAAAATCTCAGATACAACCGTGTTGCACTGAACTAAACATATAAATAATTCTTAAATTTGCTATAATGAGGAGAAAAATGGTTTTAAAATAAATGATTTGAACATAAATGTTCATAACATGGCAAAAACCATGTGTTATACTGAACAAAATATGAAATAATCCGTAAACCCGCTATTAACCCTTACTTTGTTTAGTATAATAAGATCGTATTTGTCTCGTACAACACGGATGTTCTGCAGTTGAAAATAATCCCTAAACCCAATAGTAATCATTATTATTATTTATTTTTTTTTGCTGTCTATAATACTAAATAAATAAATAAAAATTAAGTTATGCACAAAATTTAATTTAATTTAAAAAAAGAGCTAAAATAATAAAATTAAAAATGATTGAATTAAAAAAAAATTACAAAAGCAACACTCACAATACAAGATGGCCCCAGGTACGTTATGTGTGCAGATTGCATCTTGAGAAGCCGGCTTAGCAACACCTCATTATTTTGGATAGAGATTTTGCCTTTTATTTATTTATTTATTTATTTATTTATTTTTTGGGAAAGCAGATTTATTAAATTAAAAAAATTAATACAGAAGAGTTTAAAAACAAAAATTACATCAAAGTAAAAAACAGAAACAAAAATAACAGACATAAACTAATGACATAAATGCAGCAATAGAACTCTGACAATCATTTACAGATCACTTTGTCTCACAAATTCGAGCAACTTTAACAAAAGAGCACTGCAACAATGTAGCCAGAAAAACAACTTAATGCAACAAACAACAAGAACCCGCCAGAAGAACAACTTAACTCAACAAGATAAATTATTACATACAGCAGCATGCGGTGTCCCATCTAATCGTAGATCACGGTGATCTACGGTCATGATTATTTCAATTTTTTTTAAAAAAAAAATTTAGGTGGGGCCCACCGAAATACATCTTGACTGTAACTCACCTGATTTACTGTCAGGATCGAACACGCGTATGGAATAACTTTTCATGCAACAAAGTAGCCAGAAGAACAACTTTATGCAACAAACAGCAAGAACCCGCCAGAAGATCATCTCATTCAGGAAAAAAAAAACTCCAATAAAAAAAGAGCCAGGAACAAAAACAACAATACTACAAACATTATTAGTAAACGACAACACTGAATGCAAAAAAGAGACAGAAAAAGAAAAAAATATAAACTCAGCCCAACCCAAAACATAACATAGAAACTCCAACCTAAGACTTAGGAAATAAAGTCACAGTATAAGACCTTACAGTAAATGGTTGAAACCGAATTTCCCTCTAGATTTAATTGCAAGGAATACACCAAAATAAAGTCTCCAAAGGAATGCAAAGTCAGTAAGTAAGAATGAGTACATCATAGCTTAGTCTTAAAACATTATCAAAACGTAAAGTTTACGAAAAGTATATGAAATATCAGGAAAAAAATCTAGCACCAACACAAAGTCATAACAAACAAAAAACCAAAATATTATAGAGCAACTCCAAACAAAACTAAAGAAAAAAAAATTAGTATAAGACCTTGCAATAAATGGATGAAACCAAATTTCCATCAATATATTATTGCAAGGAATATACTAGAAGAAAATTTCCAAATAATGACAAAATCACCAAGTGAAATTGATACAATATGGCATAATTAAAAAAACAAAGCCAAAAGGTAATGATTAAAATATGTATATGAAATATTTGAAATAATAACAATAACGTAGTCCCAACATTATAGCCACAACAGAATAGCCATCGAAAGAAGGTCAGAAAAACGAACAGCCTCAATAGAACAATAACAACATCACTCTCACTAGAAAAGCAAAGCAAAACAAAGTAACTGAGAGAAAACCAAGTAAGTAAAAAACAACAAAACAATCCCAAAGCAAAACAAGGCCTATTAAGGAAAACAAGATCTTCAATGACTAGCATAGTCTGAACATAAACATCACAACGTAATAGCCACAAGAGGAAGATCAGAAAAGCGAACGTCCTCAACACAACAACATATAACAGGTTTTATAAAACTTAATTATTATAAAATTGCATAATAGAAAAAGGAATGTAATTCATAAATTTCTATTTCCTACTCTTATAACTAATTAACCAATGGATATAACAAGTATTATAATCAATAGATTTATTATTGTTCTTTAAAATTCTGGAATTTTTTTCAAATCAGATCACATAAGCAATAACTTGCATAACTAATAAATAAAATCTTCTAAAGATTTTATAAGTAAAACTATCAAAATGATAAATGACTTGGAAGATATAACAAGGAGAAATAAAAAAATTTCCATTTATCATACATTTTTTAGTAAGAGATGAGAATAAGGACATTCAGAAAAAAAACTGTGGTCATGAATTTCAAAACTATTTTTACATAAAACACAAGTTAAATTGAAATACATACCTCTTAAGAAGAGAATATCTAATGTTTTAGGACTTTTGATCACAATTTTCCAAGTATGTAAAGCATACCTTAAGAAGCAAACCTTTAAACCAAACCATTTTAAGCCAATTAATGGTAGGAAAAGAAGCATAAAGAGAATGCAAAACATCTTTAAGAGAAAAAAATCAAGCCACTCTTTCGAGAACAAGTGAGGTCACTAGTAGTAGAAATCTTACTAATGGAATCAATACAAAAAGAAGGAACAAATTGATATAAAGGAAAATTCCAAATGTAATTATAAAGTATATCTTTGAGTTTAGTGTTAGGTGGAAGATTCCAACTAAAAACCGAATCAAAGATTTGTCCTCCAAATAAGGATCAAAATAAAAGAATAAATAAAAATCATTAGTTACATGAAAGTTCATGTCACATTTAAATTTATAAGCAATAAATTATTTCCAAAAAGGAGAACAAGTATAGTTAGCTCTCTGCCAAAAAGACTCATAATGGTTAAAAAACCACTCACTTAAGTAAGAAGAATAATTGTAACATTTTCAGATAATTTTGAATTTGCACATAACATTAATGTTATCTAAAGAAGTAAGGCCAAAACACCCTAAATTTTAGGAAGAATAATATTATTCCAAGAGAGGTATGAAGTTTTTTAGAATCAATACTATTCAAAAGAAATTTAGAAATAAGAGAAGAAATATGTTTTCTTAAACCTTTAGATAATAATGAGGAGGGAAAACAATAATAAAGATAATTCTAAATAGTAAATTTAACAAGCTAAAACAGACCAACGACAAATAAAAGCTTCATCTTCCAACCATCAAGCCATAAATAGACCTTATCCAAGAGTTTATGACAGTTATTAATAAGTAATTTAAAATGTTTAATAGTAATACTAATGTAAGTCCAAGATAATTATTTGATAGTAAAATTACATAGACTACAAATTAGGTTTTTTTTTATCATTATCAATGATTTTTGAAAAAGCAATAACAAACATAGAAAAACTAATCTAAAGATTAGAAGCTTTAGAAAATTTACTAAAAGTTTTAACAATAAATTTGATATGATTAGTGTCAACCTTACTAAAAATAAGAATTTTGTCAACATAAATTAAAAGTTGAATTGAATAAGCATGACAAATATCATCTATTTTTTTATCAAGCATAATACCAAGATAGTTATAAAGGTAAAAAAAAAGCTAAGGGGAAAGAGAACAACCCTCCCTCAAACATGAAAAAGAAGAGAAAAAGTCTTTTAAATCATTATTAATAATAACAGAGAAATAAAAATCAGAAATAAATGCAATAATCTAATTTATAAACTTACTAGGAATACTGATATTATATAATATCTTAATTTAAAATTCTATATTAATTTTATCAAAATATTTATGAATATCTATTTTAGTACAAAAATTTTTAACACATTTTGCAGAATCAAAACCATGGAGAAGTTCATTAAGTAAAATAATATTATTAGCAATATCACAATTGCTAATAAAGGCAATATAAGAAGAATGAATAATTTGAGGAAGGATAATTTTAAGTCATCCGCCAACAAAATAGAGATAAATTTATAAAAAAGTGTTGCATGGAGAGATCAAATGCTAGTCAACAAAAAAGTTCACAATATTACTCTAAGGAATAGGAGAAAAAGCAGAGTGCTTCACTCTATTGGGAAGTTTAGAAAGAATGAACAAATAATTAATAGCAGGAATACAGTCATTATCAACAATATCCCAAGCATCTTTAAAAAATTTTGAACTGAAATCATCCAGTCCAAGAGCTTTATTAGAGCCAATAGAAAAGAAAGCCTTTTTAATGTCAAGATCATCAAAGTTTTGGGTCAAAAAGAACTTATCCTCACCAGAAACATAAAAATTAGTAGGGAAATTATCTCCCAAAGAATGATCATTAGAAACATGAGCAATTAAGTGAATTATAGTAAAAAGAAATAGCATCCTTAACAATATCCTTATGATTTGAATATAGTTACCATCAACTAAAATTTCCTTAATAATAATAGAGTTATGTCAATCTCTAGCTTAGTGATATAAGAACTTAACATCATGTTCAATTTTAAAGAAAGATCTGCTTTTAGCTCTTTTTTTCACCCATTTATAATCAAATTAAGAAGCATTAGAAGTATTTATATAAAACATTAGCTGAAGCTTTATCTAAAATTCTTCAAATGAGCCAAGATAATATTTTGTTGATATTTAAAATCAGCAATATAATTATATAAAACATTATAGGAATTCCAATGCAACCACCCCTTTAAAGCCATTTTAATGTTATGAAGTTTATTACAAATATAAAAAAATCGGATCACCTTTAATGCGAATCATCCGAGCAGTATGAACAATATTTAAAAATTCAAGACAAAAGCTCCAATTACTTTTATACATAAATCTATAATGCACCTTATAGAAGCTTTCCAAAGAAACCAAAATAGGATGATGATCCGAAGAGTAAGGATTTAAAACTTTATAAAAGGATACATCCAATTAGCATTACAGAAAGCTCAATCAAGAAGACATCCAATAGGGTGATTTGGTTGGTCATTATACCAACTAAGAGAATATTCATAATAGAATTCCATATTTTTTTTTCTTATGTTGGCATTATTATCAGCATAAATAATGGTGATAAGGAAATTAATAGAAGAAGAGACGGAAACATTACAATGAATAAATTGAGCATCAACTTCAATTACAGAAAGATTCAACAAATCATAATTTCATTATATCCAGATCCTACCATTATCACCAATATCAAAATTATGAATATGAACTTCATTTAAAAGAGAAAATTATAATGATTAGAAACAATAGGATCAGAATGAGTGAAGAATTTAATTTAGTTTTAGAAGACCAATGATATCAAACTTATTATCATTAAATTTTTTTTTTTGCAATCAACACTATTATAAAACCTTCAAGTCGGCCTATGATTTTTTAGTGAATTTAGTAACTAACTATCATAAAATAGTAAATGACGGTCAAAACAATCAGTTCATGATAAATTACAAAGCAACGATCAGACACCATTAGAATATCAAATCACAAGTTTTTAGCCAATTAATAACCGACGGTCATGATATGTTAACCCGCGGTCTTAATCATCAATCATTAAGAAATTATGAACCGACGGCCAAGAACCGTAGGACAGCTGACATTGAACAACATTATAGACTAAGCAAAAAATGAACAATTCAAACAACTGTAGTATAGATTAAGAAAAATATGAACCAGTAATACAACATACAATAATTTAAATAATGTATATTATCATCATCCAGATGGATAACAGGGCATCAAATAATACGGAAATAGTATCTATGGATAACATTGAAGCAAGCACATAGAATCAATTGATGTGTTTTAATAAACAAAACTATGGAACACTTCGATTGATCTAAGGATATTCTAAGTCCTTTCATCGTTCAAAACTTCAATAACTTCAAGTTTAGAACTAATAAGCTCAAGTTTGCCAAATGTGAATAAGTACAAAAATGCTGTTAATGTTGCCGTGTATAAAATGATATCTTTAGGCAAGTGGTATAAGAATTATGGCATAATATTTTGTACATTGAGGGTGCAAAGAATCTTATTTGATTTTCTTTCTTTTTTTTTTTTATTTAAAGGTTATGCATGTAATAACACTTAAAATTTCTATGAGCTCTCTTTATCTATGTGCGTGTTGAACTTTACATGATACAGTAAAGTCGACAAGTATGTCTGGGATTGGATGTAGCTTAGTCATATTACGAATTGTTCATGTTCAGCTCAAGATCGTGTTGAGCATTCATGTATATGTTTATAGTTTGCATGATTTAATTTCTTTAAAAATTATGCATAATTTGTATTTGATTTATTTATATTAACTAAATAAATATTTTGATGAGGAGAAAACTAAGATAATATTTTGAATGAATAATCATTTTTTAAAAATGTAAAGTTAATTGGGAATGATTTTACAAATAAAAATAAATAAGAAATTGATAGATTTTGAATTAGTATATAATTAGTTTACTAGATATTATATAAGCTTCAAGTAAGCTTATTTGCAATTAAAATGTATGAATATGTAATAACCAATCATTTCATTGAAATAAATAAATAATAAGAAATTGTTTTAATTTTTTAAGGGTGTATTTACATACATACTACACAATTCTTATATATTTATATATCTCACACCTAACCTTTCATATTCAAACATATAAAACCTATACCTTCAATATCACATCCAAAATAACACTATTATCTAAAATGAGATATACATTTTCATGCATATATGTGAGAAATGTAAATACATAAGAGTTGGGTGCCAAGTGAGTAAATTTTTATAGTGAATAATATGTTACCATTAAATATATATTTAAATAAGTCATAATTAATCAAATATTACTTAAATAATTTATTACATAAGATATAAACTATTATCAACCTTATTATAGAGCATTTAACAAGTTACACGGTAAACAATAAACGAAATATTAATATAAATAAAAGATTTGGACTGTGTTTAAATTTAATTCATTTGACATTAGTTTTTAGTAAATATTCAACTTGGTTGTTTACTAACTTGAACGAACTAGAACGAGTTTTAGTCCATTTCGAGTTGTTGGTCGAGTGCATTGGCTCATTTTTTTAAATTTACATCTCTCACTATATAATTTCTTTATGAATATAAATAAAAGATTTGGACCGTGTTTACAATTGGTTCATTTAACATATGAGGTTTTAGAAAGTATTCAATTTTTTTTATTTACTAGTTTAAACAGTCTTGGTTGAGTGTTAGTCGAGTTCAAGTTGTTCATCGAGTGCAATGGCTCATTTTGTAAATTTTCTATTTATGATTTCTTTATATCTATAAATGAATTTGTTTATGAGTATAAATAAAAGATATGGACCGTGTTTACAATCAATTCATTTAATAAATGAGCTTCTAGAAAATATTCAAATTTGTTTATTTACTAACTTGAACAAACTTGATTGAAAATTAGTGGAGTTCGAGTTGTTCATCGAGGGCGCTGCCTCATTTTGCAAATTTTCATCTCATTAGATCTATAATCAATTTTTTTATGAAAATAAATAAAAAAGGCCGTGTTTATGTTTGGTCCATTTAACATATGAGCTTCTAGAAAATATTCAAACTTGTTTATTTACTACCTTGAACAAACTTGATCGAGTATTAATCCAGTTAGATTTGTTCTTCGAATGCATTGGCTCATTTTGTAAATTTTCATCACTCATTCTATTTAAGATCTCTTTATTTATATATAGAGTAAGAGTAAGAAGAGCGAGAGAGCTAGAGAAAGAGAGGTAGAGACGGAGTGAGAGACTGAGAGTAGAGAGAAGAGTATGAAAAAGAGAGAGAACAGTGTTCCATTATAAATTATGGTCATTGATAACTGCCGAAAAATATGCTATTAAGCTCATACATTTTCTCTGACTATTTGGTATAAATGTAACATTTTTATTTGTAATTTGAACAGGTCTCGGTGGCTAAACACAAAATACAAGTGATTGAGCTCAAAGTTGATCAAGGTGAAAGTTTTATGGGAGGCTTTAAAAAAGCACATGACATATCCATGTAAGTATGTATGGTTCCCCCACATTTTAAGCCATCTTTTCTTGCAAAATGAACCTCCTAATCATGTTATTTACATGTCGAGGCTGCTCTAATGTCACTGCATGCCCAGCTTCCTTAATCACCTGCAATTTCGCCTTATCTCCCAAATGCCTGATCACATAAGAGAAATATTAATAAATTTGCAACAAATAGAGAAAATAATTGAATAAAATTAGTTAGTTTTAAATTACCTCTTAAGAGCATAAGCAAGAGGCAAAGGGAAAATGGAGTCTTTTTCGCCCCATAGGATTAGGGTTTCCTGATTCGGTTAATAGCATTTTGAACTAATTAATTATGTGTAAGCCGAAGGGGTTTATTCATTTACAACCCATTAATTAAACTAATTAACTACCTGCTTAAGCATGGGAAGAGAGCCACAACCAACGCCATTTGCTAGAAGTTCATTCAGCAGTTCTGCCCTCTCCTTCCTATTTTTTTTCAGCATTGTCTGAAAAATTAAAATAAAAGAATTATCATTAGATTTATAGTTAACAACTCTTGATTAATAATTTTATGAGGTAGTGAACCATGATTACACTTCATTTTGGACTACAAATTAGTTATACTGATTTACTTGAAAATATAATGAATTGATGAACAAATTTCAAATGAAAATTCATCTTGGCAGCGTATGAGACCGATCGTAGTATAAAATTGAGATCTTTTTCTTCCTTATTTTTTGGGAAAGACGAGCTCAAAAAACAATATAGATTATTCAAACCCTCAACTAATCACGTGAAAAACTACACTGTCAACCACTATGTCAAGAATATTAAATAGCAAATCAAACTTAACAAAATTAAAACTTTTTTCTACGCTTAGATTAATTATATCAAAATGTTATTTTTGTAAAATTATGTTGACAAAATCCATGTTATAAGAATTGGATTGGACTCGCCGGCTCAACCATGAATCGGTCCAAATACGGAAACGGTAAATTTTATGATTGTCTAATTTAACCTAATTTATTTTAATCATAATTAAAACTAAAATTTTTAAATTAAAAATAAATAATTTTTTTGTCTCAAAATGTCAACTTTAATTATTTAAAAATAACAATATTAAATTGAAAAATTATATTTATTCGATTGATAAAAACAATATTATTAGGCTATTATTATATTACTTAGATTGTGTCAAAATACAATTAAATATTTAATATTTAATATTTATATGGGGCCCATGTCCAATTCATCCGAGACTGGCAACAAACCTGAATGAAATCACGAAGAAGGAACTCGGGCATCCAATTGGGCGGCATGAACAAGCACCGTTCAAACAAAGTTCGCAAATCCTCAGCTCTCTCCGGCAGCAATATCTCCGCCAAATCTCTCCCCTCTTTCTCCACCAACTCCTTCCTCTCCTCCGCCGTCATTGCCACCCCCGACGCAATCACCACCAACCTTTCCACCTGCTCCGCGGCCTCCTCTGCCGCCATACAGAACCCCACAAACCCCCCGTAACTCAACCCCGCCACCGTATACTTCTCCACCCCGAGCTGCCGCATCCCCTCCGCAACACACTTGGCTTGAAACTTCACCGACCGCTTCTCCTCCACCGACTCCGACTGACCGAAGAAGACGAGGTCCGGCAAGTAGAGGTCGAAGTGGCGGGAGAGCGGCGCGATTTGGCGCTCGAACTGCCATTTGGAGTAGCCGCCGAATCCGTGGATGAGAACGAGGGCGGGGCGGTGGGGACGGCGACGGCGGCGGGGCGCCCACATGTAGAGAGAGGTGGCACCGCCGGAGAGATGGAGGGTGACGGGAGAGAGGCCGCATATGAGGAGGAGGAGGGAGAGGAGAAGGTCTTTTAGAGAAATGAGGCTGAGGAGCCGGTGGAGGCGGTGGCGGAAGTGGTGGAAGAGTTGGAGGAGGTTTTTGGGGGTTTCCATTTTTTGGCCGCCTGAGGTGGGAATGGAGGGAATGGGTTCAATTTATAGGATGTGATGTGGTGTTGACCAGGTGGTCATGCCAAGCCAAGGAAAACATAATTTAATGATTACATTAATTTTGATTTTTTTTTTAAGATTCTGTTATTTTATATTACATTTATGATAAACTATGACATTATTATTATTATTATTATTTTGTTGGAGTATTCTTAGAAGCTCTATGTTAAATTCACTATATAGTTGAATGCCACTTATTAAACTCAGGATGGTATGTTAGGGTGGATTATTGAATTTTTTTGCTCAGTTGTCTTGTCGGGCTAATAAGTTGTTAGATATGAGTAGCTGAATATCAGTTGTCTGTCAAGTACGAGCACGAGTGGATTGCAAGTCAAGTACTAGTTATCAAATACGAGTTATCAATTTGCCAATCACAATCGGCTCGATCATAGCTCGAAGGGAACGGGTTTACCTCATTATCTAAAAGATTAGCTGATTTGATTGGAGAAACTCACCTTGAAGTTTAATTGTTGGTTGTCGGTTGTCACAAAAGCTAAGCACATAAGCTGACAATAACTCGTGAGCTTTACGAGAAAGAGGCCTAGAGTTTTAGAGAGAATATAAATTATGATGTTAAATTCAAAATAAAACAAGAAAGGATAAATCATATTTCCTTAGAGATTTGTGTGCGATGATTATGCATTTTGTATTACTCGAGAACCCTCAATAAAGAGAGAAAAATTCATGTGACACGAGATGAATCGATCACTTAACAATGTATCTGATACTCCATCTGATACGAAACTCAAGGCGTGAAATGGATCTCGAAGCAATTTTTTAGCAATGACTGCATGCTCAAACTTTAATTAAAAATCATCAATAATTGTGATTTCCACAAACTTAAAGTCAAACTGAACGGCTTGCGAGATGAATGCAATAACGCCAACATTAACCACATCCGAGTCATATCAAGCCAATATATAATCGTTAAACTAATTTAAGAAGCTTCTTGTGACCAATTGCAAAATAAAATGGATTCCAAATCTAACAAACTTTAAATCAAATTGATCATCCTGATGAGATGAATCCAACTAGTCCAAAATCACTCAAGTATGACACTATTAAAGCACTAAAATGTGTGTTGAACGCTGCCCAATTAAAGGGATCACTTTGGGTCCCCCAATAGAGTGGTCTGGATTCCTACATAAATAGAGTCCTACCCTTATCATGAAGGGGGATCAAGACCTTGAACAAAAGAAACCCCGATGCTTGTTGTAGGAGTCAAAGTATAGTGTTCCACACAAAAAGTCCAATGAATGTTGTCTGTTTTGCATCCGTCGAACACCGATGACCATCGTCCACTGCTCTCTGATTGTTGTATCGATGTCCCTTATGGAGCTGTGGAGTAATAATTTATGAACCGTTTAGAGTAACGACTAGACTTACATAGTAACTAAACATCATATGGAGCAATGCAAATATGTAGCTAGTGTTGTCAAAATGACTAGTTGTTTGCGAAAATTTCGTGTTCAACTAGTTAAAAAACTTGTGTTTGATTTGTTCTCTAAGCAAACGAGACGAATATGAACAATTTTTTAGCACTCGATATATAAAAGAGTCAAACACGAACAAATATATATATATATATATATATAGACGGCAATGCAACAAAAATTTATAATCAATTAAAATTATTAATTAAAAATTTTAATAATAACATATTAAATTATATTTAAATGATGTTTTAATATAATTAATCAGATTTAAATATCGCTCCAACCCTTAGCATCCTACTACTAAGTGATTAGGGTTATCAAAATGACTCTTGTTTGTGAACAGTTCGTGCGAGCCGAACACAAAATAATTTGTGTTCGAAATATAAACGTGTCAAACACGAACAATAGCATTTTTTAACGTGTCGGACAGAAGCATAGCTTGGGCTCGCTTGTGTTCAGCTCGTTTACACCCCTATATGCACCTAAAGACGAAGTAACAACACACCCAAAAAATACTGTAAGGGCACACTTCAATGATGGCGTAACAGCAAACCTTAAAGAAGGTATACCAATGCACGTCACATATGGAGTAAAGACATACTCCCAATACGTGATCTTGAATAACATCCTATGAAGGATCTGACGATAGCTTCCCGTAATAACTACTTATGACCGATGTACTCAGTATACATTGATTTTATTTGGACTTTTGAAGCTCTCTTCTTGCAGCCCTCCACTATGGTCTACTTGACCAACTGCAGCCTATGTGGTTCACAGTTCCTGCAGCTCCCAACTTTGATCATTGCAATGCGCCTTACAAACATTATCACAACTTATGTAGCTCCCAACTCCAGCTCTTTTGGCCTACAAACGTTATGATAACTCATTCAACTCCCAACTCTGGCCTTTGCAATATTCAGATATTATTAAAACTCATGCACCTCCCAACTTCGGCCTCTAGGTCTTCAAGTGTTATCACAACTCGTGCAACTTTCAACTTCAACTCCTGTGACTTACAGAAGTTATCAATGCTCATGCAACTCCCGACTTCAAAATCTTTGGATTATAGATGTTATAACAATTCATGCAACTCCTGACTTCGGCTTTTGTGACCTAATGACATTATTAAAGTTCTTGCAGCTCAACCCCGATCTTTTTAGGCTACGAACATTTTTGCAACTCCACATTAAAGCATATGTGGCCAACTACGGCTTATGCGGCTTACAACTCATATAACTCACAATTTTGGCCTCTACGGTCTATGAATGCTATCATAAATGTCTATTTCTACCGTTATGGGCGATTTGTGCATCATTACTAATTTGAGTTGTGCATTGCTTCATGAATCATGTGAAAAACATGAAATCATATCTTAATGCACAAGGAAATTAAGAGAAAGTATAAATTTCCATTAAACGTCTTATTCGACCTCACTAGCAAATTAGTGTGTTCCTTGAATCTATAAAGACTGGCTTTCAACGATTTTGCAGGTTTTACTCCCGCTTATTGATGAGCCATGGAGTCTTATATAAGTTTCACATATATTTTATTAGCATTCAATTCTGTCCTTTTCAAATCATTTGCAAGATAACCCAAGCATACATTTTAAGACCAGTTTGCAATTTATACTTCTATTTTCATTATATCTTATATATATAGATATATACATAAATGAAGCGTCGCGTACTCAGATTAGTTGGTCGGGGCATCTGCTTGTCAGTTTAATTCCCCTTTGGTCTGGGGTTCGATTCCCCCCGGTGGAGGGTGTGATACTCAAATTATAGACGCATGAGGGATGGTCAGGACTCTATCATAGCGTTTGGCCAAAAAGAAAAATTTTAATTAAGAAAAAAATACCGAAGAAGCTGGCACACAACTACGAGAAATCCAATACATTTTTACTTGTTCAAAAAAGGTTGCGGCAGGCGAAAAAAAAATGGCTACTAATTAAGATTCCAAAGTGGGGTTGGAAGATGTAATTAACAACCACCGCTTCTTTACTTAAAATATTTCTGCACTATTTGTTCAAATAACGTCTGCAGAAGAAACAAAAGGAAAAAAACAAAAGAACGAATTTTGCACAAATATCCTTCTTTTTTTTTCAAATCCTTTTAGCAAAATAGTGAGAGATTTGGCACAAATTCAAGATTTTATTTATACATATAAGAAGCAAAGCTTAGGTGGTAGATATGTAAATACATGAGAATTAGGCGGTATGTTTGTAAATGCCCCAAAAAATAAAGGTTGCTTGAATACTGCCGTGGTTGGCAGCGGAATACAGAGTTTTGCAACCATAGTGGAACAAATACTACATTCGAACTCGGGATATAGAGATAAGTTTGAAGTATAATGAAATCACTCCACGTGAAGTTAATAGAAAAATTAAAAAAAAATCATTTCAGAATAAAGAAATATTTCACTTGTGTTATTCTACATTATTTAGGTGTTACTATGATGATATTCATGTGTTATTGTGTTCTGAGAATATTTCTGGTGTTATAATAGTACAAGAACACATCAATAACACCTAAATAACACATGCACAATGCTAAATAACACATGAGGAATATTCTCTTGTTTTATCGAGCCGGATCATAGGAAAGCGTGTGTGTTTCCTTGAAGTCACGTGTCCGCATATCAGTGGACTTCAAACGTATCTCTACGTTAGGAGTCCTGATATAATAATTTTTCACAATAGTCAGAGAGTTTCAAGCAGAGACAATAACTTTGGTAAATTATAATATGCAGAAGTCATTTTTTCAACAATAAAGTTTTATTTCTAAAGTAGGAATTTTTTGTATAGCTTGGAGTTGGTTGGAATAAAGACAAAAGACTAGATATTTTTTGGCGCCGAATATTCTATATACGGCCCAAATTTAACGGTCATATATTGTGCCATGTTCAATTGGAGCTTGAGTTTTATTCTTTGATTGAGTTTATGTTCAAATAAGTATATTGTTTTCATGATTATTTTGAATATTATTTTAAATTTATATTTATATTTTTGGGGCATATGGTTATGTTTTATTATGATATAAATTTATAGTATTAGTTATATGATCAAAATTAATCATAAGTGATATCTGATTGATGAAAAATCGAATCAGTTCATTAATTCAAATGCTACTTCTAACTGAAAGCGATTTTGAATTTCAATTAAATCGGCCATAGGGCCACTTCATAGTTAAACTAGGTGGATCTTGGATTGACTTCTGTGAACACGCTTTGAGAGTTAGAGAAGAGTGAAAAAGAGAAAATATAGTAGAGTGGTTCAAGAGTTTACTATATAAAGAACTGGGGGAGAGAGTCCCTTTTACTTGTATTTTTCTCTCCTACTTGTAGAAACATATTTTGTACAATTACAGGAAAGAGAAAATTGTTATATAAATCGCTCTTAATATGATTTATGCTTTGATCAATCATATGAATTTTATACCAAATCTGTATTAACATAGTGGTAATCAGCAGACCGACTTGTCTGAGCTCGACTGATTGAGGCGATCGATTAAGTGGCAACTGTGCCTTCTGAAGTGTGTGTTGGTCTGTCCAGGGCACTCGACCGTTTGGCGATCTCGCTCGTCTGTGGTCAATCGGCCAACTACAGTTGGGTGAGTCGTGGCTCATCAGCCAACTCAAGTCTTCCATGTCATGTGTCTCACATGCCTGGTAGGTTCGTCGCCTCGACTGAATCTCCTTATCTTGCAAGGTCTTGGGTGGATCTTGTCGTTGTCTATGTGAGATACCCGACGAGACTCACTTTCTGGATGATGTCTTATTCTCGGCAGATCTCGCCGCTACCCAGTGGGAAACCAACTTCAGAGCTTGGACCTATTTCGGGCTCTGAGACGTGATTTCTCATGCTCGACGTTGAATCGTTGGTTAGTTTCTCACCTTGAAGGAAAGCTCTTTTATCTCGGTCATTCGTTTCCTTTGAGATTCATGCGGACATTTATGGTGTATACAAATTAGTCCCTCGTGTTTTCTTGCTCCTAAATAACAAGTACAATAATGACAAGGAGATTATGCCTAACATGTTACCCTTCTATTAAGGCAGATCCCAAAAATTGAATTTCTTTGTCAAGTTATGAGTAACACCAAAGCTTGATGGGCAATGTGAAGATAGCTCGGGCTAAACAGTAATCTTTGGAATGTTACTAATAATTTGAAATAAATCTCTCCCAGATATTATTGGAAGTGACGTTGATTTCTCAATTTTATTTCTTCTGGATGCATTCTTTTTCCTTCTGAATGGACGTTCATCATCTACAAACAAAAGGTGACAGCCATACCATGAATACTTCTTGTCGTGCTAAAGCGTAAATGCTTTGGAAACTTTCCCACAGTGATCCACCCACATAGCATTCCATACGTTGGAACATCACTTATTCTCCACATTAATGCTCTTTTCATTAGAAAATTATGTTTCATAGTAGCATCATAAGTCATCACACATCTTTCCTAAGGAATTTGCAGCCCATCTATCAAAGGTTAATAATACATCAATCTGATCTATAGAACTATTGGGACATGGTATAATCAAGGTCATGAATAAGAATGGTGTTGTCATGCACATCTCTGAAGGAGGATTGTATAGTGTAACGATCACTAGCCAATAAGAGTAGGGTGATGCGAACTGACTGTACGGTGAGAAGTCATCAGAGCATAAGCTAAGTCTCACATTGTGAGTTCCACAACAAACTCGGGTTGTATACGATCAAAACCTTTCATGCCTCTCCATCTAGACGATGACTCATTGAGTTGATATCCCCTGACATGCTATGATGTCACGTCATAGGTGGAGCAGTACGCGTAGAAGCAAATAGTCTTTGAAGTTGTGGAAAAAGCGGTAGATAGAAGAGACGCTTGTATTGAACTTTTTTCTGTCTCTTTTTGGTTTTATTCTAAATTTCTAAATCTCAGAGAGTTATAGAATCTGTGCCCAGTCTCCGCTATGTTGGATTTATAAAATAGCATGCATCTATTCACGCAATAATCAATCTTTTTTGTTTTCAACCCTATTTGGGATCAGTTTTTTCGTCAAGTATAAGTCTTCTAGAACTAATTTTCCTTTGAATAAGTCTTTTTCAGTAATATTACAAACTGATTGAAGCACTCTCGGGGCAAATCAAATTCTGTTTTAATTTTTAGCATATTGAGAGTTACAGATAACTTAGAATGGGAAATGCATCCCTCCCACAATGGCCTTTAAGCAAAATTCGGTAAATCATAAAAATTTTGAGCCTCATTTTTTGGTGTCTCTTCCTACACTTAGACTCAGGCAATGTTGTCTTGTCTCATCAAAGATCATTTCTTCAATCTACTTGAGTGAAATTCAGATGGAGAATCATGGCTCATCTAAGTAACAAAGCTAAATGTTGCAGGATCAACCTCCCCATGTGAAGTCCAGATCCGATAATTAGGCAGAAACCCCCGAAGATATAAATCATATCTTACTTTGTCTGACATTAAATGTGCTCTATTCCTGTGTTTTGAACAAGGATACCGAAACCTAGCTTAAGATAAGATAAAATGGAAGTTGCGATGTTGCAGCCATGAAGGCCTTTACACTGTTCAATAACTCCTTGGTGATCCCTTTTTTATCTGGGTAATGTCTATTGTACACCCACGATCTTAATATACGAATTTCGATATAGACACCTTCAAACCTGACAGCAATCAACAAATTATAATGTGCATTCAATTGAATACATATAAGCTAATTTTAGTATTTGACATAATGACAGAGTTATAACAATGTGCAATCAAATCATTAAAATGACTGAACGTTTTAGATAGTTTGAACAACATTAATCACTCAAAAACTGATTGATTTGAGTTTTGGCTCGAATAGAGATCAAATCGAAATAAATGAGTCGAGATACGACCTAAAATTTTGGATCAAAATTCTTTTTAATCGATGCAAGTTCGGCTAGAAAGTAAAAAGTTAACAACCTACTGCTGTTAGGGCTATCAAAGATCACATCACAACTTCGGACGCATCACATGATGCAATCCATGTTGTCGTTAGCACATCCAGACGACATACGTAATATTTTCTCTTCAAGACGGGTCATCTTCTCAAGTCAACGTGCCCGCAAAAAGACTTGCTTATGTTGGCGGATCTGTTGGCTTTTGTGAGAAGTTGGTTAGCGAGCATAGGTTACAATCAGGTGTGTGAGTCGAACCAATTCATGAACCGACTTTAACTATGGTTGATAAGTGGCACATGAGCTGAGCTCGGTGAGCTAATAAGTGAAACTCAAGCCAGTCCAACTCGACTTGTTAGCCCGTGAGCTTGCTCAATTTTTTAATATAAAATATTCTCAAAATATATCAAATTTCAAGGCTATATCACTAACTAACTAAAATAATTAAAAATGCTATCTTATACTTTATGACAAATTGTTTATTAATATTAATCTCTGAATTGTTCTCTTCTATTTGTCATTTTATCATATAATAAGATGCCCTGGCAAAAAATACTAGCTTTGGTGTATTAACAGGCAAACCAAGATGAAAACGAAGTCTAGTCCTCTACAATAACATATCATGGTTTTCTAATCATAAAGAGAAATCAGAAATACAGAGAATTAGGGAAACCAAAGATTAGTATTTGATTCTTAAATTAAGCTGCTTTTCATACTATTATACAAATTGATAATATATCTGAAGAATGCTGTCTACAATTCCACCAAAAGAGACGTTTAGATGTGCATATATTAAGAAAAACCTTCAGAGTAAGATCCAAAAACACCACAAACCATTATCAAAATTGGTTTATTCGTAGAATTACCATAGAAAACCCCATATCTAACCTACAGCTGTTAATAATCCTATTTTGAGCCGAGCTGGGGTCGTTAAACAATCGGCTCAAAAAAACTTCGATCCAAAATTTTGGCTCGTAACTCGGCTCATTTATTTCTATCAATCTCAATCCGAGCAAAAACTCAAATCACTTTTTGAAAGATTAATGATCTTTGAGCCACAACTAATGAGTGTTTCTATAAGAATTAATCATTAAAACATCACTATAGTTGCAATTGTAGCTTGGAATTAGCTTAGAATAGAGACAAAGTGTTAAAGTCAACAGAAGAACATTTAGCATTCTATATTCTTTGGACTTATTTTAATTTAAATGGAGTTTAGTTTAGACTAGCCTAAAAAATAACTAATATTTAAGTATTTAAATGTCCATCACCTAAATATGCGTTTTGAAAAATTCCACCTGATATTGATTGAATAGAAGAAGGACAAAACCCAAGACTCAAGAACTAACTATGGTTAAAGAGAATGATAAAGTAAATATATTATATTTGACTATGATATAAATAATATAATAATAAATCAATAATTATATTTTCATCTATTTAATTGGCAATGATAGTTCAAAAAATGAAAATGCATCTCTCTCTAATATATTGAATATAAATTTAAATTAAAGTTTTGGAATTTATATTAAAAAATTACTATTTTGGGTAATTTAATTGTGTATACAAATAGTCGTGCCCTGCTCATAAAAATTAAATTATGATTAAAGTATTGATTTAAATAATACTAAAAAGAATGATTATGACAACAAACATCAAAATTCTAAGCGAACATGGAAACAAAAGTTATGATTAGCGTTTTTATTTCTGATGGATGTGGGATAGCTGTGGTTGTATGCAATCTAAGGGTGTATTTGGGTGTTTTTTGAAGAAATTACAGTAAATTTGTTTCTAGGTGAAGCAGTTTTCAGCATCTGTCAGAAAGCTACTAATGAAGAAGCAAGTGTCTGTTTGGAAAATCTGTTGTGTTGCTGTTATTTCTGATAAGAAATATTGTTTTGTCCTTATATGTGTAATATATTGAAATAAGTGCAATTTACAGAATATTCATACTAAAAAACAAAAAGAGGTTGTACTTCTAAAATAACTAACAGTCCTATCCAAAATACTCTAATACATAAAAAAAGAGTACTTATTTGAAACAAATGACTGCAATAATGAGGATAACAATGGTAATCAACAAGCTTACAATGATGTTTGTCTTGAAATCCATAAGATCAAATCTTCGGGACAATCTTCTCTTCATCCCTACATCTCTCCTTGACTGATCACGTTCTGGAGAGATCTCATCAGTGTCATCAACCCAATGGAAGCTGTTGCAATCTGCAGAAATCATGTTTCTGGGACAAGAATAAAATTTTCTTCCATAATTGCCTTCTCTCCTGAACTGGTACTAAACACACCATCAACGCAATAACAAAATGGAACTTTTGAAGTTTTTTTATGAGCTGAGCTCATATTTCCTGTTATTATAATACAATATTGCTCTAACTAAAAAAAAATTAAGTTGATACAACATTCGAAAAAATACTAAAAAAAAATATAAAAGCAATCTTATAAATACAAATTAAAGTTTATTGGTGCACAAAAAAGAAAGGTACAACACGGGCTGTTATATATATTTTGAAAAAATACATCCAGAGAAAAACATAGAGATGAAATATGAATCATCAACTACAATAACTAGGTGATGCTACATAAGTAAGGTCGTTGCACTCACCAAAGCATCAGTAATCTCCTCTCTCAACTGTAACATCTACTCGACCCCTTCTCCTGCAAAAGTATTAAGCTCATTTGCCCCACATTCATCTTGTTGTACTGAAGGTCCAGCTTGATGTTTGTTAGCTTCCTCAGGCAAGTAGGCAGTCTCCCCAATTGTGAGGCTCATAGTGTATCCAAGTTTTTGAAGAAGAACATATTTTTCAAGTATGGAATGCTTAAGGTAATAATAAGCGATGGGGGGAACCACATTAGAAATAAAAAGATTGAGACATTGGTTGGAAAGTATGGTATTAATCATAAAATATCCACAGTCTATCACCCTCAAACAAGTGGTTTAGCAGAGATATCTAATATGGAGTGTTGGCGTCAATTTTTTATGTCGCGTGTGTATGGTATCCGCTTGATTGACTCGAAATGATCCACTGCTCATTCATAGCATCCCGTAGTTCAAGCCACCCATCTGAGACCTCTAGTACGTGTTCGGGAAACAAAACCAGGGTCTGCAATGATTTCTCCTTACCTGCGAGAATTCACCGTTAAGCAGACCTACTACAAACATTGAAAATGTTTGATGTTCATCCTAGTGTTTAGAGGCCCCTCTATATCAATTCAGAGCCTCCTGCATGCACTACAAGAAAATTCAATGTAAGGTGGTGTTAGCCTCGACTCTGGACATGCTTTACATCTGTCCTGATGTTGAAGGTCCCAACTCCATTAATCTAGAGTCTTCTAGGGCCAAGGGTACTCATCAGGTTTCCCCATACACATTTTGAAGAAATTTGGGTTCGAACCGATCTTGCCCCGCGGGGATTCAGGACGCCCGTCGGCACCAAAAACCCTAGTTTATAACCCCTAAAAAGTTCATCGCTAAGTTATGAGGTCGTGTTCTAATGATACGCAAGTTTCCACAGCTTCCAAATCCATGAGAACCTTCTTATGGTCACTCGGGCAATAACTGGGGTTTGGAACACCCTACCCGCATTATAGTCTGAGCCAATTGTTAGCGACGATTTTCCCAAAAAATGACTACTAAAAATGCATATTTTTGAATTTCAAGGGTTATATTTCAGTCATGTGTGGTCCCACATAGCTAATAGATCGAAGAAACCATTCATAGACAATATATGCGAAAATCAGCATTTTTAGGCCAGACCGACGCTGGGTACAAATCTCAGGCGCTTAGGCACCCAAAACTGCCTCTGGAGCCTCCAAACCAAGCCTATGGAAGTTTGGCACCAGTTTATGGAACCTAGGCGCCAGCCCCGAGTGCTTAGGTGCCCAAAACTACTAAAAATGGTCATTTTACCGAGACTAGGGAAAGTAGGCGCCAAAGCGCTAGCTCCATGGCGCCAGACTGAGTGCCCAAGCACTGAGATTGAGACGACTAGGAGTCGGTCCAACTTCCAGAACACAATTTGGTTCGTTTTTTAATGTTGATTTGCTCCGGTGCAACCACGAATGAGGATAAATGACAATTGTTTACTTGGTTTTGGGGGATTTGCTTGGGGGAGATAAAGAGGGTGATTATACCTCATTTAGCCCTCTTTTAAAAGCTTCAAGGGAAACACTATTTTAGGCAAAAATGGATGAAATGGGAGGTGGTTAGCTTTTGTCCCTTGAGCTCCCCCATTTTGATGAGATCCTCCTCACTTTAGCATTTTTTGTCCCCTCCAAGTGTTGAATACCTTCTTCCCTTGAAGACTTGAGAGCTAGGAGCAAGAGAGGAAGACTCTTCATCTTCCTCAAGGAGGAAAAGTTATGAGGGCTGGTCATCTTCAACCTTCTTCTTCTTCTTCCTCTCCTCCTTCAACCTCCACGAAGAAATCTTCTTCTTTCTCCACCATTCCTTGAGTGTGTAGAAGATTTTCTTAACGAAAAAGAGTTTGTTTAGCAAGGGAGCAAGGTGCCTACTCTCCTAAACTAAAGGAGAGCATAATTCTAGCTTGGGGAAGGATAGTCGAAGAACCGTCGAAACTTTGTTGGATTGCCGCCGAACTCTCCTTCTAAGGGAGAGCTTCGTTGTTCTTTGGAGGAGTGGAGCGGACCTCATCGAAGCTTTGTCGGAACGACACCAACTCTCCTACCACTATGTTTGAGCTTCATCTCGCGTGAACAAACACAACATCAAACTCCATGTTGGTGAGATTTTTTGAAACCTCTCGTGTTTTCTTTCTTAGTTAGCCCAAAAAGACATCAAACACCAGAGAAGTTGGCCGACAGAGTCAAGAGGCAGCGCGTGGCAAACGGGAGCAAAGGGGGTGGCTTGCCGACAATTTTACCGTGTAACTCAAATTCATCCAAATTGACCGAATTCTAAATTTAGTCAAAATAAACTCGGGTGTGAACTTCAAATTTATTCTTACTTCATGTTATATTTATACTTCTCCATGCCAAACAAATAATTCCCTAAAATTCATATAAAAAAATTACAATACACGACAAATCCTTCAAACCAACCAACCCATTAATTAAACAAAAGATATATTATCTTTTTCTGATCCGAGACTAAAATAAAAACAATAAAACACTCACGTTATGACTTTCATTTAAATATTTATGGAGTTTTGTTTATATTTATTCATTAATTTTTATATAATATTTATAGTTAGTGTGAGCTTCAAGTACTTTTCATGAATGTATTTAATATAAAAAATTTTTAATTTTAAATTAATTTTTATCATATTTTATTTCAATTAATTATTTAATTTAAAATTTTTAATTATAATTTATATCGTTTTTTATGTAAGTTAATATGTAGCTTTACTTGAACATCTCAATGATTTTTACACTAATTTTAAATGATACGTTTTATTTATTTATTCAATAAATTTGTCCACCCTATAAAAAAAATTCGTTCCGCCCATTCTTTTCAAAAATGTAAGATGCTAGATATTTTTTTGGTCTATTCTGATATATATATATATATATATATAAACTCCATTTGGAACGAATTTAAAGTATGATTAGTGTGTCTACTGTTGACACTGACATCCATCCTCCCAACTGCTGATTCTCCACTATTGTTAAGTCAACAACTACCTTGATTGTACCTATTTTAACAACCAACTTCAAATATTGTATTTAATAATTATAACTCTTAACAATTTATTGTTTCTAAATAACTCATATTTATTGAATAAATATATATCACATGGGGGCAATATGAGTAATTTATATAGTTTTAAGAGTTATAATAATTAAATTAAATTAAACTTAAGACAAACACAAAGAGACAAAACTTACACTTAGCCAAGAAAGCGAACACATGGCACCTAAGTCTAACTCACCCAAGTCCAATCCTTGGGTGGGTCAAACTCAGGTTAAAGGTAAATCAAGCCACCCAAAACAGGCTTGCTCCAATCATCCCAAAGCCTTGTTACGTCTTCTCCTTCCACATTGAAGCCTCCATGGTCAAACAATCGAATTCTAAGATGAGAGGGTCAATCGTGAGGGCACACGGAGAAATAAAAAATGACTATGAAACTAAAATACAATAACTTTCTCGTTATTTGAGCCTTCGGAACATATCCATGTATCTTCAATCGAATCACTCCTCAACTCTTTTAAATTGTCTTCTCAACACGGCACTTGGTGTTAAAGTTCCTTTATATTGAGAGAAGGAGCATTGTATATGGAGATATAATTTGTTCCAAATAATGCTAATGAAAGCAAATGTCTTATTCAATAAAAAGTAGATGAAAGAAATGAGAGGGTACCGGTCTCAAATGAAAACCCTGTCGACAAAAATTATGCATGAACTCCATCTATGTGTGTTCGAATGTGTAGCACATTGATTGGAAACGAAGAAACAAATCCCAAGTTGTTGGATTCAAACGATCTCCATACCATAAAAATAAAATCTACCTTTGTGAAGGAACTTATCTTACTCCATTTCTTGTTTAAATAACTTTAATGTTTGAAAAACGATCTTTATATCACCAAGATCAGAATTTAATTTCATGATTTTATCCACCATAGAACCTGAATGTGTTGTTGATGGTTGCACATGTATTTTGATTAATGCAACCATTAGAAAACTAATTATTTTATAATGGGTTGGATTTTTAGAGAGCAAGAAGCAATTGAGTTTATTGGCACAAAATTTAAAGTGCGACAATATTTTATAAAACCAGTTTCAAAAAGATTCAAGTGAATTTCGAAAAAAAAAGTTGCTTGTTAGATCCTTGTATCAAATTTGATTGTTGTTAGGTATGGCTCATATACCATATAAGGGACAGATGCTGGAACGAAACAGAGCGGAGCAGAATAATTTGTCCAATCGAGGGATTTCCGTTGTGTGGGTTGGGGGTGCGGGGGCAAAACCTCACAGTACGGCATAGAGGTAATTTTGTAATTACATATTGTACGTCAGGGTTATATATTTTATGTTGTATTGTAACCCTAAAAAATATCATGTACTTCTTTTCTGAGATTGAAGGAAACCCGCAGCTCTGCTCCCGATGACATAGGCATTTTTGCCGATCCTAGTTAAATCTCTATGTGTTCTTCTGAAATTGTATCGATTATTATTTTTCTTCATCCTAATTTTTCAACGATTGTGTATGATTTATGTTTCTAATATGTTTACACTCATCCTCTCTCATAAAAATTGATATTTAATTTTTATTATGTTGCCAACAAGGGGAAAATGAATGTTGAACTTTTCACATTTATGTATATATTCAAAAGATGTTTACCGGAAAGATATATTTTTAGATTCGAAATTATCATTTGATTGTTGGATTAGAGAGTAAAATACTTTATACAATTCAATAGAATATTGTTACTAAACACACACTGTAGGTGAACTCATTTTGATGATAAAAAAGTATATAATTAAAGAAACTAATGTGATATGTCAAGTGACATCAAAATTTGAAGCTTATAAGTGCATAATCGGCTCATATTCTCTGTAGAAATTCATTGATTTTTTTTTTACATTATTTAGATTTTAATTTTAATATTCATATAAATTAGTTAAATCAAGTTCATATATATATATATATATATATAAGACATTATGATCTATAAGATGTTTACTAGGAAAATGATTGTATATTCACATATATGTGACATCTCAATTTCATAGTTAGTTGAGGGGAGAAACATTTCCTTTACATATAGATTAGCATGAATTTATAGACAACAAGAGTTAGGCTTAGAGTTAGGATTATGTAATTTTTTTATTTAATTACATCAAAGTTGCCGGGAAAAAAGTTGATGATTGGGAGATAGCTTTTCTTCCTCTCTAGAGTTAATTTGAGAATAATGTACATAATTAGCCAAAAATAACTGCAAGCTACACATTTATTCAGATTGCAATATGAACCCCTCAATTAGTTGATTTACAGTATCCGGCTTCTCCAACTGCAATGCATGCCCCGCATCTTTTATTAGTTCCAGCCTTGCATTTTGCCCCAAATGTCTGTTTTTAATGTCATATGAATGATTTGGGTGGGGTATAAATATAGAAGGTAAAATTTAGGTGTTAGATATGTAAATACATAAGAATTGAGTTGGTATGTATGTAAATGCCCCATTTTACTTCAATGAATTTGTATATTTTTGTAACTTAATGAGATCAACGAGAAGGATGCATCAATTCAAGGATGAATCATACCTGTGTAATCGATGAGCAAGAGAAATGGGGAAAATACCGTCTTTATCACCCCAAATAATGAGAGCATCCTGTGGAGAAATTAAATAAATAAAAATTTCATAAATAGCGCCGGAAGAAAAAGAGTTTAAGTAGCTCAAGTTCGATTTGTTCGCTAAGCAAACGAGCTAAATATAAAAATATAAACAAGTCAAACACGAACAAGCTCTTTTTGGCTCAATATTATATATATAGTTGATAAGCATTATTTTTAATTAATTTAATTGACTACAAGACTAAAAAGATTTTTTAATCAATTAAAGTTATTAATTAAAAAAAAGGAATAAAAATATCTTAAATTTTATTTAAATGAATAATTTAAAATAAATAATAAGATTTAAATTTTGCCCCACCTTTAATATCTTATGGTTGTGTGATTAGGGATATCAAATAGCTCGTGTTCGGCTCTTTAAGCAAATGAGTCGAACATGAACAAATTTTTTTTTCGCTCAATATATAAGCGAGTAGAACACGAATAGTAATATTTTTTTTAATGAGTCGCTACTCCATATAGTGATTTAATACCAGTAGAACGCGTAATAGTTTTCGCTACTCCATCCACATGAAACATTATATGGGGGTGCGAAAACGGCGAACGACAACGGACTGGCGGCGTGAGGCTGCAGTGGGGACCGGCAGCGACGGGAGATGATTGACAGGGGCATGTTGTAGTGACAAGCTGCCACGAGCATGTGTGCGGCTGCAAGGTCGGCGGTGGCAGGATAGACGGCGGGCTGCGACTAGCGGCCGGCAGTGGCGGGTGGCGGGATGTCGGCAGCGGTAGCCGACGGTGAGCAGCCTGCGACGACGGGCATGCGGCTGCTGGCGGCGAAGTCGGGCTAGTTGTTTTGGTGTTTTAGAAACAGGCAAAAATATTTTTATTTCTGTTTTTATATATTTAAAAACAGAAGTGTTATCCCAAAATTTCAAATTTTCTAAATTTTTTTTATTTTTTTTTAATGCATGTTTGTTCATGGCTAAAGGCACATTACATCATCCCATAGAAGCCATCCTCATCCATGACACACTCCACATTGCCCCATCCTCTTCCATGTTAAAATATAAAGATAGAGAAAGGGCAAGTGAGGAGGAGGATTTACAAACATACTGTAAAATTCTGATGTAATTACATATCTAACACCTAGACTCTCGTATTTAATAAAAACAACTACATTAAATCTACGAGCCTTATCGGATCTCCTTCCATTTTTCATTCCAATTAGAAAGTAAGTCATACTTCACGTACCTGAAAGCTTTAATTTTTCACCCACTTTAAAAGAAAAAAGTTGACTGACCTTTTTAAGAACAGGAAGTGGGTGCAGATCAACTCCGGTCGATAAGAGTTCTGTAAGCAACTCAACCCTCTCTTTCCTGTGATCCTTGTACATCACCTGCACTAATGCGGCAATTACAATCTATAAATTCATAAATCAGGCATATTGTTTGAATTCATGAATACATAAAATTGCCACGGGCGGTGCCCAAAAACATGGTGCAGTAGTTTGAGACAGCCACGTTGAAACATCAAAACTCTAGCAAATTGTATGGTTCTGCCAAATCATAAATGTTTGCATTTTCAGAAGAATACAAGCTAGTTAGTAGAATTAACAGGGACGTAAAACGAAATTTTTTAAAAGGTTGTGTGTAATATGACAATATATTATATGGCATGAATCTCTATGCATTTGGAACATTCTCGAGGCATTTTTTTGCATGAGGAACACCCAAATCAAATTAAAAATCAACTGGAACTCTGATTTCAACGAACTTAAAGTCAACCTAACTCAATAAAAAGAACCCAATAATATCAAAACTGATTCAACTCGGGCTAAATTAAGCCCGTATCAAGACATCAAACTAACTTTTGAAGGCTTTAAGTGGTTAGTTGGAGTGTTGAATGGACTCCAAATTTGAGATGTCTATAGTCAAATCGAGCGTCTCGATGAAAGAAATCCAACGAGCCCAAGATCTGATTCTGGGGTCATTAAAGCCATCAGATCAACAAAAATAAAATCACCTAAAATTAAGAGGAATAAAAAGAACAACAAGAAAGATCTCAATTCAAATGTTGTTCTGAATTGAAGACCAAACAAGTTCCGGACCTTCATAGCAGCCGACTGCTGCTTGTGGACCGTCGGCGGCCATCCCCTACTTGCCATCATTGGTGGACTTTGCTGAGTAACAAATTATCCTGTCAAGTAACGATGAATGTTGCCAAATAACGAAGTACTCTGTTGAGTGATAAATTTTGCAGCATATGGATTTGAACGGTGTTCTAAATATTGCGCAACAATATACCCAAAACACAATATATCAAAAACCATACGATAACTTCCAGCATCAACATCTTTAGTCATTGTACAACAAACATTTATGTGTACGAACATTTCAGACTTAACATACAGAATCAACAAATTGAAATTTATAATCATGAGCTCAAAGCGAATAATGGGAACATGATGATGAACCCAATCAGGATCTCATAGTTTCATCATCACGGATTGTCATAATATCGGGTCTATTTAGTCAGCGAAGGTAGTCAACCCAACCTAACATAATGATCCTTGCCAGTAGCCATGGGTTGTCTCATCCAAGGGGATCTTAATGAACTGGGCTGAATGTTTGACCAAGGACTCTAATCTAAGTTGACCTTGTTTTATAGAGGGTTTTATTTCCTACAAAATATACCTTGTTTCCTACAAAATATACCTTATTACTCAACTTAAAAGAGCAAACAATCTTTGGGGAATATACAGGCTACAACCGTTATCATTTTACAGACTATTTTATAGTGGAGTCTACTGGCCAAACCACCTGATTGAGCCTATTGACCAAATCATCCGCAATGAGGAATCTAGTCATAATCATTTTTTTTTTTATGTGGAGTCTACTGATCAAACAATAGGGCAGAGGACTCTGGTCATGTCCTTACTAGCACAAAATTATTTTGAGTTTGAACTTAGTAGTATATTTACTATGACAAGAGCCCGAGTCACCATTAAAAGTGTCCACCTCAACAAACATTTGTGAATGATAAATGAAATTTAATTTAAACATTTTAGTGACAGAGTTTTCATTTGATTATTTTATTGATTTTATGATTTGAAATTTTGACTTTTATAAATAGACCCCCTCTAGTTGAGATGTGCAATGAGTATGTTCATCATTGAGGATTAATTACAACTTAAATATCATTAAAGCACAAAGCTTGACAACTCTAATCCTTATGAGAAGCATGATCAGACTGGCTCAATAGGACTCTTGTCAACTACAAACCATATATGGAGGATTGAACTGGTCCAAATGTGGGACGTACAACCTTGTTATATATGCAAGGCAACACGCTTAAAAGCTTATACAATTACATAGATTTGAATTTGAAAGTAAAAAAATAAAATTTCTACAAAAATTTGAATTGTTTGCACACCTTTCAAAATAAAATTACTTTTAGCATAAGTATATGCCTAACCCATGCAATATTCTGAGATGATTAAGTTTAATAACTTTGGGTTATCGTTGGAGCGCATGCGGCATATAATTTATTGGTTCGAGATGATTTTTAAATAACTTTGCACATATTTTGAGATAAATTTAAATTTGAACTAAAGCATTTGTTTATTCTGCGAAACATTCTCAGACCATTTGTAAAAGTTTTTAGCAATGCAGTTGGAGCACATGCAGGAAATTTGGCTCGTTAGCTTGAACAAACTTTTAGAGAGATTTTATTATTACTTACGCGAGCCAGCGTGTCATAATTAAGATCTATGCAAATAATTTCATTGAAGCATTTAGTTTCACCTTATGTACACTTGTGCATTTTGGGATCATGAATTCGGTGGTAAGCATGAAAGATTTGGCCTAAAACTTTTTAGTGAGACGTATTCTGTCTGCTTGTGTTGTTGGGTTGTGAATCCAGTGTCGCTCGTGCAAAATTAGTTTCAATGTTCTGGCATTTAAATCAAATTCCAGTTTTAAGTATTTTAGCTAGATGCAACTTTAGAATTTTGTCTTCATATGGGCAACAAAGTTTATCTTCATGTGGCTTATTAAATGGAAGAAGACCCCACACGACGTCTTTTGCTAGCTATAAATCGAAGGGCGGTTATAATTCATTTCATTCAGTTTCTGAATTCAATTTTCATTTCCAAAAAATTTTTTAGTCAGTGATAGTTTTGTCAGTGTATTACAAAGGGATTACCACAATTTTCAAAAAAGTTTGCTTATTATTTCCTAAGTTTTTTTTAATTCTTTATATTTTACTTTTTTCCTTTTCTAATTGATTTTTCTAATTTGAAAATCTAATTTGTCAAGGTTAAATCTGAATCTAACGACATTTTGAGAGTCTCCCAAGGTCACCCCATGTAGGACGCTACATCTGAGAACTGATGCCTTCCCACCACCTTTAAAGAAGCATGCGTTATTAGTATCTTTCGACACTGCGGCATCAGAATCTTCAAAACCTACCGTGCTTACAAAAAACATGCATAGGGATTCATGTTTCTACACAAAAACAGAAACACACACACACACACACACACACACACACAAGGCCATTCTTGTTGTTATTTATATGATGTAGACAGATTTTTAACACACCCCGCTTAAAATAACGAGCATGGGATTTGAAATATCTGCAAATGAAATCTCATAACACATGTTTTCTCCATCAACACAATGAATACTTACAACTTCACATAACTAAATCACCTAATAATATTTAAATGAGCCATTTGCAATCCTCCCCCATATACAAATAATATAGTAAAATTTTTGAAATTATTAATAGATAACTAAAAGCTCGTAGAAACTCGAACACTTCTCCTCTCTGTCATGTGTATTCCACCAACATCCCCACATGCGAAAGCCATATGCTCCATCTCCTACCCGCAACCCGTCTCTTCCACACAGTCGTACAAAAGGCCGCAAGTCTAGAAGCCGAATATCTCTCACTTCTTTTCTCATTTCTTCTAATCGAAACCCCATCAATGACTGAAAGGTATAATGACAGTGAAGTGTTCTAAGTTTCTCTGAGCTTACAATTATCTATTTGAAATTTCAGAAATTTTACTGTATTGTTTGCTTAAGGGGGAGGATTGCAAATTTCTAGTTCAAATATTGTTAAATGATCAAGTTATGTAAATATTTGAGGGAGAAAAATTATGTGTTTTGAGCTTTCATTTGTAGATATTTCCAGCCCCATATACGTATTTTTAAGCGTGATGGGTTAAAAACTTGTCTGCATCATATCGAAGCGGCGGGAATGGCCCCGTGTGTGCGTTGTTGTTTTTCTGCAGAAACATGAAGCTCCTTGCACACTTTTACAAGCGTTGTAGGTTTTGATGACCCCTAACCCGAAGTGTTGAAATATACTGATTATATAAGATTTTTTAAACATTGAAAGAAAGCTTCAACTCACCAATGCAACCCCTTACAGAAGGACGACTTACAGGAGATTACCAAAATGCTCTCGGATTTCGAACTAAATCAAAAATTAAATTAGATTACTCAATACCTTAAAATCAATTAAAAAATTAATTAAAGGAATTAAAATATACATAAGAAAAATAATTTGCAAACTTAAAATTTATGGTGCTTCCTTCTTAAAACACCATCTAAACTTTATCACGCTAAAATCTCCTTTAAAAAATGAAAAATTGAATTTAAAATGAAATGAATTGAAACTGTTCTTCTATTTATAGAAGGAAAAAGATGTCGTGTACGACCCACTTGCATTTAACAAGTTACATGAAGACAAATTTTGTCACTCGTCCAAAGACGAAATTCTAAAATGACATCTAGTTAAAGCATCTAAACTGGAATCAGACTAAAAAAACTATACAATTGAATCCAATTTTGCACAAGATCCATTGGATCTGCAACCCAACAATACAAGCCGATAAAATGCATCTCACTAAAAATCTTAAGGCCAAATCTTGCATTCTCGTCTCTGGATCCGTAACCCCAAATACATTTTCAAATTTTTAAAAGTCACTCTATAAGAAAAACTTTAAAAAGTCAACAAAGCAGAATCACGTACGCCTTTTACAATCAAAATATTATAATAAAATCAATCATACAATACACAATCAATCCATCTATATACATATATATATATATATATATATAAAAGAAAGCACTTGCTCTTCATGTTTCTCTTAAATCTGTTTTTAACTAACCGTGCAGATACTAATTCTTGTAACTAATTTTGAGATCTACATGAGATGAGGAAGCACGGATCGGTTCAGTTAAAACATGATTAATATGAAATAATTATGGATAATTTATAATTGCTTGAAAAGCTATCTAAAATGATGTTTCAGCTCTCAGATCATATCCCTGTAGAAGGCCATTATTTAAACTCATAATTATGTAAACTAGCAAGAGATAGGATGATGAGTTGGCGTAATGGTTTATGACGGGGACAAAGAAAGTAGATGTTACGTCAATTTCATGATTTTTTTATTTTTTTTTTTGGTTGGGCCCGTTGATTATATATAATCTAATCAGTAAAAGCTACTAATGCCTTGCCTTGCTTTGTGAAACTTCTCATTGTGGCATGTGATATGAAGCACTTATTAATTTTTTTTTTATGAATTTACATACATACATACATACATACATACATACATATATATATATATATATATATATATATATATATATATACAAGTAAAGTTAATGATGTGAGTGTTATGTAAATATTATTAAGTTGCAAATATGTAAATACATATTTACATATTGCAAATATGTAAATCAGAAATTAAGAGAATGCATCAGGCACGAAAAAAGAAAAAAAAAAGATTAACAGTGGAAAAGTTTATTTTTTTAATGACCAAAAAAAATTTAAGATAATTATTATTTATTTTTTAGGGGTTTAAGTAATTATAATTTAAGTTTGTCTGAATATGAAAACTAAGCAAAGGTAGAACTTTCAATCAGTTTTAATTAACTTAATATTACAAACAATTTTTACCTCTTTGAAAAATGATTAAAAAATATGTAGAACTGTTTAATGATAAAAACAAATACATTAAAAATCTAATTATTTATGTGCTTGATTCCTTTCAATTGTTCAAGTCAACACAGATGAAGACATCAGAAAAATTACTCACTGAATTGATAGTGAATTTTAAGTGGATTAAATATTAATCGATTCATTTATAGGCTAATTAAAAGTTTATTTTTTTTATATAGCCTGTCATAAAAAAATTAATTTTTTTTTTTCATGTTTTTTAAGGAGAAACATTTTTATAAAAGAGCCTAATACAATTTTTGCATTACGAGTTATTCTAAAATACAGCTAAACTACCAAATAACATAATTAAATTTAAAAAAAAAGTAAAATTAAACCATTGAATAAATAATTCATTTAATTTATTTATCGTAGAAATATAACTAAAATTATTTAAAAAAATTTAATTAAATTACGATATAATATACTATATGTGAAATTAATAATTTATGAATTTATTTTTTATATAAAATCTATCAAAACATCTCATAAGATTTTTTTTAGGTTAAGAAAAGAGTACTTTTAATATTAAATAATGTAACAGAAATTGGTTTTTTTTTTTTTATTACTAAATTTGATGGCCAATGGGAGGAAAAAAATATATAAGAATTTAATAATATATTTTATATTAAAATGGGGTTTCTTTTGACACGTGCTTTTAATTTCACTTGTCATATTATTCACATATTAAATTAAAAAACAAAACAGATTTTTTTTATAATAATTATACCTGTAAATGTTTAATAAATATTTATCTTACATAGTAATTTAATTATATTTCTTTAATAATTAAATTATACTAACGGGTAATCGTTAAAAATAAAAAATATAAAAATATACAAATTATCTGGAAAGCTGCACGGCGCAGAGAAATGCTCTGAACCTCGTCTTCCCCAACTATTCAAATTCGGCGCAACACGTAAAAGCCAATTAAATTTACAGCAGAAAATAAGTTTAAGCCAGTAAGGTTACCAACCTCGACGAAGTCTCGGAGGAGGAACGCCGGCAACCACTTGGGTGAGCGGTACATGGACCGCCTCATGAGGGTCATCAGATCCTCCGCCCGCTGAGGTAGCAAGATCTCACTCACATCCCTCTTCTCTCCCTCCGCCATCTCCCTCATCTCTTCTGCCGTCGCGCAGATCCCAGACGTCAGGATCACCAACCTCTCCACCTCCTCCGCCTCGATCGCAGCCCGAAAGGCAACAAAACCTCCGTAACTGATCCCGGCCACGGAGTACTTCTCCACCCCTAAACCCCTCATCGCCGCAGCCACACATCGCGATTGGAACCCCACCGACCGCTCAGCGCTTGTGGAGAACGATAGGCCGAAGAAAACCAGATCGGGGATGTAAAGGTCGAATGAACGGGAGAGCGGACCGATCTGTTTGTGAAATTGCCACTTGGAGTTGCCGCCGAATCCGTGGATGAGGAGGAGGGCTGGTTTTTGCGGTCGCCGGCGTCGAGGGGTCCAGATATGAAGAAATGTATCGGGGTTTCCTCCGTCGGAGGAGATGGTGAGTTTTCTGGTAGAGAGACCGCAGAGGCGGAAGAGGAAGGAGAGGTGGAGATCTTTGAGGGCGACGAGGCTAAGACGGCGACTAGGTGGAGTGGGGATGAGTGTGAGGAGGAAGACGGCGAGGCGGCGGAGGAGATGGCGGGGAGTAGTGACTTTCATTACTTGTGGGGTGGGGAAATGCGGCGGGATTTTCTTAGGGTTGGAAGTTCTGAGGAAGGAATATATAAATTTATTTTTTCTCTCTGGTTCAATTTTCGAGGTGTTTTGGTTTTTCCTCGGGCCAAATCCAAAGGCATGGTATTTTAATTAATATAATTAAAAAAAAATTAAAACGACAAAGTTGCGCCGTTTGAGCAACATTTTATCGATTAGATCTATCCTTTGTTGAATATATATTTTTAAATTTTGGAAAGCTTACGTACATACCTCACAATTTTTATGAATTTACATATACAATGATTGGTCTCATAATATTTGGAGTATTTTATTTATTCTGAAGTTTGGAAATTTGCTAAGATTCAGTTTGGGGCAGCTTATAAGTGCGAGTCAAAATGCCGTCATATTGTTCGGTTCGTGCTTTTCGCTAGCTTATCCGAAATTGCGTTTGAGTTTTTACACTAAACACAAGCCGCAGGTCGACCCCACGGCCGATCCGCGAGCCACGTTTCAGGATAAGCAGCTTATCGTGAAACGCACAAGCTGTCCCAGACGGACCCTAAGTTGATTGAATGATAGAATTTATTATTCTTATCATAAAATTTTATGTAAATTATTAGAAAAATTTTGGAAATTATTTGAAACAAAATTTATTTAATCATTTTGGTTATATATGTAAAGTAATGTTTATAAATTAATATAGATTTTATAATTTTTTGGAAAATAATACAAAGAGGAAATGGATGTTAAGGGGCTATTTTTTGGTTGTCTATAAGAAAATTGTAGATGAAAATATAATACAATGTATTATATTTCTAAATGTTTTTTTTGTCGTATATAAAGTAAATTCAGGGAAACTATTTTATTTTATTCTCTGTAAAGTAAATTCATAGTACTTGAATTTATTTGATTATCTGTAAATTAAATACAAATAAGTTGTTTTAATATTTATTTAAGAAACATATAATAAAATAGATGTGGCTCAATATATCATATATTCATATTGATATGTGATCAAGAATTTTATCATCAAGCATGAATCTCAATGCAATTTTAATGAAGGATATTTCAAATTCAAATTTAGGTTCATTCGGTCCCTAATTTCAATAAGTTTATAATCATGCTGGTCATCTTGACTAGATGGTATCAAAGTTGGTCAAATCCGGCTCCAGTCAAGCTAAGATTGAGCTATACTTTATTTTCAATTGGTTCATATTATCTGACATTATTAAATGTTCTTACATGTAATATTTGTTTTGAAAAATAGTTAAAATCAAATTAATTTCTTGGCTAAAATAGAATCTGTGTCAAAGTTGATTGAACATTTTCAACTTAAAATAATATTGGATTAAGCCACCACCATTTCACCCTATTATTAAATTTAGCTCAATTACTAGCTATTTGTTAAAAGCCCTAATCTCTAGTGTGATGTAGCAAGGAATGTAAGAATTTTTAAGGCACATCAAAGTGCGCTACATATGATATAACTGGCAGTCATACTAGTGATGACAAAACTAACAGTGAATATTTTGTCAAGTTCACAAGTTAATTTGCTATGTTTACTGCATGGTTATTTGGTTTGCTAAGATTTAATTGAAGTCGTGTGATTGTCATGTACAAAATTCAAACGAAGTGTGATCTAAAAATACTAAAGAAATTTTCACAAGAACAAATAAAATAAGCCAATAAGTTATTGACTAGGAATGAATTATAGTTATTTAAGAATTTAAAATCTAAGAGAAAAATACTTGTTGCAATCATCTAAGTAGCTTATATATGAAATAAAATAAATGAAATAGATTTAGCAAAGTTTTCTAATTATCAAAATATACTATACAAAAATAAATTTTTGGTTGATAATCAAAATAAGCTTAGAAAATTCAGCTTAAATAACATAATAAAATTAATTGAGATAAAATCATTAATTATGTTATGTTATCTCCTCTAGTTTGATAGAAGCCAAAAAAAAATATTTTTGGTATTCTAAGCTGGAATGTCTTTGATAGGGGAATTCTCTTGGCCATTTATTCCACATTTGTTGATGTTTTCATTACAAATGCATTAGCTCTAAGAAGGGTATCAATTTGAAAGCATTTCAATCTGAAGTTTGTGTTAAAGCCTTCTTACGTTTGGGACTTATATATGCTATATTTGCATGTATGTTTGGATAACATAATAATTTCTTTTGCACCAAACTAAAATATGTTGGGACAAGATTGTCATTTTGAAGTTATGAGCACATATGCGGACTATGTTTCATATGATGCATTTATTATGACTACTGTTTACATTGATTATTCCATAAAAATGTTGATGCATTTGCACATTCTTCTTTTTGCTAGGAACACTCAAACATACTCCAAATACAATGAAGTTTTTCCCACCATCTGGATGAGTCAGAGACCTGCCTGAACTCTGCATATGTGAGTATTTCACCTCCCACCAACTATTTTTCTCGAGTATGGCCTCTAGGCTACTATAAGGAATTGAGTTAGGTTTGTGGAGATTTAGGACATGAGATATCAAAACTCATTGACTCAAACTTTCATTTGCTATTGACGCTCTTCTTAAGTCAATAAAATTTAAAGGTCTAAAATTTATAAAATAAAGCTTAGAAAATTTATATAAATATAAAAAACATTGCTAAACAAACATAAGAAAAAAAAACTTTATATATTGCAAAGTTTTGATAGGTAAGGAAACATAATTAATAATATGTTTTATAAAATTATAAAATGGACACATTTAAATAATTTTATAATAGGATATGCCCATTTTCAAATAGCAAGATACTCCTTAGCTTTCTAATGTTAAATTCAATGCTTAGAAGTTAAGAAAAAAAGTATAAATTGATTTGATGATCATGTTGAATTATTGTTTTATCAAAATTATTTTCATAAGCGTTCAAATATAATCTTAATATTAAATTAAATATAAAAATAATTTAATTTGACTATATATAAATATAATAAATATTTGATATGGTAAATAATTTATGTCATAGTTTGAGAGTTAATATTCTTGATTTAAATATTGATTGGAGTATTTATATGGGATTTCAATATTAAAAAAAAAATCTAAAAATAAGATAATTTAAATGTAATAGACATCTTTCATGCAAACATTTTAAAATATATATAGGCTTTAATATATTAATAGTAAGTTCATAAATTTTATTGACTTAGGGTGCATTTTGGCAAATGAGGGTTGTAGAGACTTATGTTTGCCCTAGTAAATCTACTCATTAGCCAATTTATTTAGAGTCTAGTTGAGTTTTTAGGAAACCTGACGCTCACATGATTTGATTTTGTTATTTCAACACATATTTACATTTGAATTGACTATTAGATATTCAAATATTAATTAGGCTAGATATCATTTTATCTTGGTTATAACTCTCATATATGCTTGCATAACATCATAATTCATTGTTAGGGACATATTCTGCATGCACTACTTTTGGATTTTTCATTTTATTTAATCTACCAAGTCATAGTTAAATTCTCATGGATTGAGTCATACACTGAGATATTTATACTCTTTCATCTTAGTTCATCATTTTATATATCTCCACATCATGTATGATTGTTCATGATATTTGTATGTAGAGATTAACCACTTATTAGCAATAAAGTAGCCGAGAGTCTTTTTATATGATACATATTAATCATATATCTTTCATATATTTATTTGATTTTTATCAACCATCTCATGCCATTATATAGCTAAGCAGACAATCTCATTTGGCTTGCTGTATACATGGATTCCCCATCAAGGGCTTGATCATGCCCCAACCCTTTGATTTTTTTATGTTTAGCAAATCACTTTTTTTTCTAGTCGATCTATGATTTAGAAAGACCATTTAAGCTAAATCATATTTATTTTTTTTAGGTAGATATGTCTGCCTATGATATATCTCTACTTCTAGTCAGCCATTTATCTCTAGCTTGAGCTTGAGTTTGATTAATTAATCAATTTTAAGTTCAAGATTGAGCTCAATTCTATGAGTTTGACTCAACACATGAGGCAAGTCATTTATCGCAAAAAGTGGATAAATGATTATCATTCAAAAAATTATTAAAATAAAATTATTAAAGTAAAATTGGTGATCAATAAATGAATTATAATTTTGAAATTGTTGAACTTGATTCAACCCAAAAAAAAAAAAAGTTATTTTCACAATATGATTTAATGTTATACTTGTTATGGGTGCTAAATGGGTTCGGCCGACGGGGCTCTTGTTTTGTCAACGCATTGTAGCTTTAAAATGGCCCATGGCCAAATTTTACTAAAAGGCCCTTACGTGTAAGACCAGCTAAAAAGCGCTTAGAAGTAGTGAAAAAGCCTCCATTCCGAGCTCGTTTGAGAAACAGACTTTATAAACATCAGTTTGACCAGAAATATCATCATTTGGTTGCAAAACAAGATTGTTGTTTGTCTCGATTCAAAATTCAGCACTTTGGGAGGAGGCATGGTGTGAGCATTGAGGTCTGGAGAAGCACATAACAAGAAGAAGAGTGGTAGGGGCAGTAAGAGAATTAAATGTGGGAGCAAAAGCCTTTAGGACCCTTGTGATGCATATATCTTATTAAGAGAATGTTTGGTTGGGCGCTGCCATTAGACTGCCAGCTAACGTCTACAACCCCCATCATTCGTCGTCCCCCCATATTGCGCAGAATCCTGAAGCAGCAACATCAAGACTCCAATTACAGCATGTCACGTGTACATGCAAGCTCCTAACTGATCCCCCACTAACCGTCAATCGCCCTAAATCTCTCTCGACAGCTACTGCTACTGTTGGCACAACGTATATTACATTGATATCATTTTTCTTTAACCTAAGTAAAAAAATATATAATTCTATATTTGTTTTGCAGTGAACCAAAAAATCTTCAAAAAAAATTTAAATGCAATACATTAGTTAACTATTTACGACATATTTATAAAAAATATTTAATATATATATAAAAGTTTTTTGTTAAGTCATTTGAAATAATTTTTTTAGGGGATTTCATTTTTACATTCAAGTTGATTTTTTTTTATTAAGAAAATATCATTTAGTTGCTTAATTCATTAAATTGGCTTGTCACAAAATTGAAATAATTTCTTAAATATTTTTAATTTAATTTATATATTTTTAAATTATTTTATTAAAGTGATTATTAATGAATAATTATTGTTACCAAAGCCTAATGTTTCTACTCAACTTATATTAAAATCTTCGATTATTTAATAACCTCTTAAAACATTTAAAATTTTCTACATATTATTAAATTTGTATTGCTTTTATTTGCAATATTATTTATTCATTAATTCATTCCAATTATATAATCAATAATGAGAATATTCATTTAATATGTTCTTCATAAATAATTAAAAAATATTTTTAAATAGTTCTAAATTTAATTCAATATGTTATTATAAAATTTATTTTACTACTTCATTAATTAAAATAAAAAAAATGAAGCATTTATCATAAAAGACAAAACCTTTAATTATTTTTAAAACATTTTAGTTTTTTTTTTCCCTTAAAAAGCATTAAAATATTTTATAATATTTAAATTCTTATAAAATAAATAAATCATTAAAAATTGAAGTTCAAATTACATTTTCATTAAAAAAAACTGTTAAAATGATTTAAAAAGTAATAATTTCCCCTTTTTAACTCTTCTAAAATTATAATTAGTTTACTCTTAATTATTTTGCTTGATATGTGCTCCTCATTAAAGTTCTGTTCATCCACTACTCTCTCAATCATTTTCTCTTTATTTAATTATTTTTAATATTTATTAAATATTATCTACCTAATTTTTATGGCTGGAAATTAAATAGATAATTAAATTGTGGATTGTGTGCACTACTTGGCAAGTTATCATTAAAAGCAAATTTTATACTCGTATTAATCCAAGCCTTTATTAGTAGTTAGATCCAGAAGACATGACAGCATGCGATGGGTTTTTAATTTCTCATGACTTTCCAATTATTATTTTTATTATTTTTATTATTATTATTATTTTGGCATAATAATCACTCAAATTTGGTATTTTAAAATTCTTCAATTTTAATTCTGATACTATTTAATATAGTGATGATATGGTTCTGTCCCTATTTTAATGGAGGTTGTACAGGTACATATTATAGGTACATTACATATATGGGTCTGTCGCTTGGCTGCTCTCTTGCTCGTTTGGTTGAGTTTATTTGTCTTCGGCTCGACAAGGCCGGGTCAATCAACCGGGCTTAGTCGGTGTTGCCAGTCGGCTAGGATCGTTTGACTTCGAAATGGCGGGGCCGATTCAGTTCGTTGAGTTAGTCTAAATGTCGACTCTTGGTGATATATGAGTGAGCTTCTGAACACCCTATATATGATTGAAGATGTCGAAGGGCAAAAGTTTTTCTTTCGAGTGGGCTTCTTCATGTTGGTTGTCATGGATGTCTTTTTGTCTCTTTTATGATGGAACGGCTTGAATTTGGTTCGACATTCGCTCATTTTTCGTAACTTAGTTAATTTTGGTCTTGCTTGCTTTGGCTAACATAGTTTCATCTGGTCAGATAAGTGGGCCTCCAAGTCTTCTATTAATGCACATTATTTTGTTGTCTTCTCTTTCTGAATCGTTAAATCTTCTCAGGAACAACTCCGACACATTTTCAATATACATAACCAAAAATGATTGTTAGGGATAAGTTTGGCGGATCAAACTTTAATCATCAAGTTTTTGCCGGATGACAACTAATTAACTAAGTTCATCAAAACTTTTCTAAATTATTGTTAAGGGCCTTCAAACTAAGATATGTGATTGTAATTAAATGAATCAAGTTTATATAGCACTGCATTAATTCTTAACTCATTTATTCATTATTTTATTATGTCATGTTTAAGCATGATTTTGATTTTAAATTCTTATTCAGATTTAATTATTATGCTTGTAATTTTTAGCTTTGTTTAAAAATCAAAACTATAAGTGTTTTGTTTTTTTTTTTTTGAGATATTTGAAATGAAGTGAAATAATTGCAAAATAATTTTGTGAATATTTCAAATAACTTATTTTTTATTAATTTTACAAACCCTTAATGCAATCCTGTTCATTGTATTAAAATGTAAATTTATATTAAAATTCCAAAAAATAAAAGGATGTTGCATTTTTTATATGTTGAAATTGTTGATTAAATAGAGAACTTGGATTCATTTAACTCCTAGTCAATAAAAAAAAAATTAATGAATTTATTTATTGTTGTGAATATGGAAACTGGTTCACTGTTCAAATTGATATTTTCTGATGTTTGGCAGCAAATTAGATTTGATGCTCGAAATTAATTGTTAAATTAATTGTTCTTAATTCCTTCTATGATTTACTGTAGAAGAAAAAAATGAAATAATTAATGGATTTCATTAATTATTTGATTAATTCCTTAATGGGCCTAATAGCATGATGTAATTAATAATTAGGCATGCTAGCTCACATTGTTATTTCTCTTTGGCATTGATAGTTTTTTAGGTTTTTTTTCTGACGTGCTTCGATTTAAAACTCTCGGGTAGAGAGAGAGAGAAGAAGAGGAGGAGATGAGAGAGGAAAAGTGTTTTCTTGTAATCGTCGATGTGATTGACGAGTGTAATTCCTCAAAGTAATAAAATCCTTTGCAATTTCGTAGACGTAGGCAATCAGTCGAACCACGTAAATATGTATGTTCCTGCTATTATTTTCTGTTCTGCGATTTTTCTCGATCCGATTTTTTCGCTCTATTACCGTCGTTTTTCACAACACTTAACAACTAAATAAACCAAATAAATCAAACATACTATAGTGAAGTTACAATTATAAATGAAAGTTTGGCGGTTAGATACGTAAATACATAAGAATTGTGTGATACGTAAAATTCTTTCGAGATATTTACAAGATTTTTCTAAAATGTTTGTATTAAAAACAAAATTTTGAGTTTAGAATACATACAGAAAAAGTCGAACAGTTCACACAATGTCTGTTGATCATGTATTTTTTTTTTTTCCTTACATTTTACATCATATTAATGTAAAATAGAAAATATTTACATGTAAAATATTCATGCTTTAATTGAACAAAATTCAACCTTGCCGACTTTCACTTAAAATAGCTCCCATGAGATAAACGATATTAGATAAATTAAATAAGAAAATTTACATCCATTTATACCACCCAATTTTCATATATTTGCATTTCAAAAACTTAAAGTTACATATGTTCATTTATCACATAACAATTGGGTTTTGGTGCATGCAATTATAGAAGTTTAGAGGCTAGATATGTAAATACATAAGAAGTATGTGTTATGTATGTGAATGCTAAGATGGATGAGATGAATTTACATTTGGATGTTGGGGCACAAGAAACTTGAATG